>CAIGQZ010000690.1:10535821-10576222 GCA_903798205.1 Danio tinwini | reverse complement strand
TATATATATTTTTTTTTTATCCATCAAGACTGGATTTGTTTACAACAGTCTGTTTTTTTTGTTTGTTTTTTTACTAAAATGTAAACTTACTTAACTTACTTGTATTATAATAGTCTGAATATTTTAAATATGATGGAATTTTAATGTGATTTTCATCTCACATTTACCTAGTTCGCTCTACAAAAAGAAACGCTTAGCGCATGTGGACTGTTAATTTGTATATATGTATATATCTGGGAGTTTTTTTTTCTAATAAAATTCAAACAAAATATTTAGGGTAGCATATGGGTAGCATGATTGCCTCACAGCAAGAAGGTTGCGGGTTCGAGCCCTGGCTGGGTCAGTTGGCATTTCTGTGTGTAGTTTGCAAGTTCTTCCCGTGTTCGCATGGGTTTCCTTTGGGTGCTCTGGTTTCCCCCACAGTCCAAAGACATGCTGCATAGGTGAATTGGGTAAGCTAAATTGTCCGTAGTGTATGAGAGTGAATGGGTGTTTTCCAGTGATGGGTTGCAGCTGGAAGGGCAACCTTAGTGTAGAACATATGCTGGATAAGTTGGCGGTTCATTCCACTGTAGCGAGCCCTGATAATTAAGGGACTAAGACTAAAAGAAAATTAATAAATGAATTGCTTTCAAAACAACAACCTAAATGATAAATCAAATGCTCAAATGATGAAATAATAAATCAAAATGCATTCTCAAATGATTATAGTCAATGAATGACTATAATAACTATAATTCAAATGGAGGGACCCGTTTCTATTTTTTGTGTGTCCTGCCATGCTTTGATCCTTGTCTTGTTTACGAATATTGTTTTGCCTCCAATTGAAACATGTTTGTTTGGTCTGATAATGTTATTTCTTGGTATCAATTTTCAAAATTATTTTTTGTTCCCTTAACTTTACACACTTTAGGTCAGTGCAACTGGTGTTGTCATAAGTTGAGTAAACAAAAAAAACTAAAGAAATAATGATTATGAGTTTTTTGCTCACTAAACTTTAGACATTTTAGGTCATTGCAACTGATAATTTCAAAAATTGAGTACACAATAAAAAACGAAAGGAAATTAGGATTGTTTTTTTGTACACTCAACTTCAGGCATTCCAGTTCTGCAGACAAAAAATTTTCAGTTGGCACAGCTTAAAAAGTTTTGTTACAGAGTAGTTCACCTCTCCAGAAAATGAATAATCTTATGTTAACCCAACAAAATGTTTTTTGCATTACTGACTAATTTTAGGTCAGTGCAGCTGATGTTTTCAAAAGTTGAGTGAAAAAGAAAAAGCAAAAAGTAATAAACATAATTTTTTTGTAGTTTTTTTGCAGTGTTTATGGATCAAGTTTTATGGATTACAATTGCTGCACTGTAAAACCCAATCAGTTCAGGTAACTCAAACCATTTGAGGAACAAACCATTTAGGTTCAAAGACTAATCCAAATGAGTACTGTGAACTTAATCCATTTGAGTAAACGAAGCAATTTGAGCACAGTAAAACCCAATAAATGAAAAGAACTCAAACCAACTAAGTACTGTAAAACCCAATAAGTTAAGGCAACTCAAACCATTTAAGGAAACCGATTGCTACAAACCATTTGAGTTAAAATACTAATCTATATGAGTACTGTGAACTTGCTCCATTTACCATGAAGTAATGAGGTATTTAATTAACCCATTACCTTCAACACTGAGTTCAAAACTCTTTTCAAATGAGTAGAATTAACTTTCAGTAAATTTTGAGTTAACTACACTCATTTCATGTAATAAAGTTGACTGTTCATCTACATCATGCAGATGATCGAAAATCATCTATCTGGTGTTGCTTAGTTGCTTGTTGTGAGTAAATAAATAGCAAAAAATATAATTTTAAGAGAACCATCTCTTTAACATTATATAATGAAAGAGTATCAGTATCTAATAAAGAAGATTCTAACAAATAAACAGTTTCTAATAAGTTAAGCGTTTGTATTTTTTTAAAAAGCACTTCTCTACACTGTAAAAAAATGCAGGCTTCCACACAATTTATTCATGTTGTCTCAACACAAATCGATTAAGTTAACTTAACACTTTTAACAAATTTATGTGGATTGAACATAAAAAAAATAAGTTGTCCTAATGAAATCTAAAGAATTGTGTTTATTCAGCTTATTTTAAATAAATTGTTTGAAATTTTTTGTGAGTGATCAGCTAATTAAAAAAATACTTGTGTACTTAAATAAATAGATAATAATATGTTAATGTTAAAAATGCTTGCCATAACCCATGTGGTGAATACTGATTGCACTGTTGGATAATTTAAATTTCACATCACAACAGACCATTTATAAAGGTAAGTTAGTGAACTAAAATGTAGATTTTACAGATGATCTCACAGAGACTGCGTAATCTAAAGACTAATAGCCGTAAACAATTATATAGGCTTATATACACACACTCACACAGTGCTTTGTAACTATAGCTACTAAACATGATCTTGAGTGCGTGATGAGAAAAAAAGCTGACACTCATCGCAGCGTGCAGTTCTAGTCATTAGAGCAGAAATGATCATCACACATTACTGAAGACGTTCTCAAGGGCCAATTGTTCAGGGTTTAGCAAACAAACTTTTTACCTCCCTCCCATATGAATTAGTTCAAATCCCTTCCCTCACGGTCACAACATCCAGTCGTTAATGTAAATCTCGAACAGACTAAGAAAAGGAATAAATTACACATGCATCCGGAACTAAGTTAAGAAAAACACTTCTCATTAATTTGCAACCTCATCTGGTGGAAGGGAGAAAACAGGATTGTTTAATTGAAATAATGAATTGTCTCGTTGTGTTTGGTTTGATCAGACTGTGGCTGGGCTGTTTTTTTTTTTTCCTTTTTTTATCAGACTATGCCCTCCCTAATCCAGCTCAGGCACTAATGTTGAACAATGCTCCAATAAGATATAGAAAGTCTCATTTTGCCCGCTGTCATGTTGATTTATCCTCATGTCTGTAGTCATGATACATCGCCTTCCCTGCCTCCACAAAAGCGTCTGCATATGGTTGCATCTGTCAGTGAGCCTTTGAGTTTTTTGGGTGCAAATATCAGCCCACAGGTTCTGCTATTCCCGACTGAAGCTGAAAAAGCATCAGGCTATCACAGACAAGCACACCGATGGATGAAAAGCAGTGTCAAAATCATACGATGATGCTTTTCAACAGTGAGCAGTTAATTTGCTTTTGGGTCCAAAAATGTGGTTGTGATTTCACCTCTTATTTGACGTTGTCATTAGTTCAAAACACTAGCACATGCATAAATCTGTTAGATGTTGAAATAATGTACTTTCTCTTTTAGTTTGAAATTAGTTCAGAGCCCTTTTCTCATGCAATTTAATCAGCACATTAACAGATGGTGTTGCAGCCTGTAATATATTTTATGTATCTGTCTGTATGTCATTTCGTCTTGTATTTTATGTAAATGCGTTCATTATGACTCTCAAGGCAATGGCAAGTTATATCTCCAGGATTAGAAACGTATCATGTTACTGACCTTAGATTTTACAGTCTTTTTGATTTTTTTTCTTTTAATGTATGATTTATAAAACGCAAATAAAGAGCAATTGTGCAAAATGGGATGTGTGTGATTTTGCTCATAGTGTTTCTTTTTCAAAGGGACTTCACAAACTACTTGACCTGACATGCATAATACAGCATTTTTAGACGTTTCCGTGTATCTGTGTGAAAAGGGATTGGATCATTGTAATAGTGTTGTCATCTGTATGTGAAACTTTTGAAAAACCAACAGAAAAAGTACATTGCTGTCATGTCAGTGTATACTAAAATTACACCAAAAATGTGTTATAATATTCAATTATATCTGAATTTAATTCAAATAAAATATTCACCTTATTCTTTACGTATGAGTGGGCACAGCCATTTGAATATTTTTTGGCTCGAGACTTCCGGTCTCATCGACTTCCATTCATTTTTAGACATTAAAAACAGCTCGTTATGCTACTTGATAATTTTTATTATTATATATAATAAAATATATAAAATATATACTTATTATATTATTCTACTTGGTCTGTATAGTCATGCAAACACTTGTTTGTAGAGCAAGTAGTTTGACCGTTTTCTGACGTTAATTATTCCCAGTGATTTCTCCCATAGGCAGCTAAATCTAAAAGAAGTTTATGTTTAATTTGAAGTTCTAAAACAATTGCAAAAAAGTGCACTTCCACATTGAAGAATAAAGCCAATACACTAACTGACAAAAGAGCAACAAATAATAACTTGACTTCTAGTTGATCATTTTGAAGGTAGATTTTTCTGCTGAATCATCTGTTGTACTGCATCTTAATCATCACAAATACTGCAAAAGACTTATTGGAACCTGCATAGACCTAATATTCTCATTGAAATCAGTCAAGTTTGGTGAAGAAAAGTCATGGTTTGGGGTTACATTCAGTATCGGTGTGTGCGACAGATCAGCAGAGTGGATGGCAACATCAACAGCCTGAGGTATCAAGACATTTGTGCTGTACATTACATTACAAACCATAGAAGGCAAATTCTTCAACATGATATTCTTCTCATACGTCAGACTCCACATCAAAGTTCTTAAAAGAATTGGCCAGCCCAGTCACCAGTCATGAGCATTATTGAGCATGTCTGGAGTAAGATGGAGGAGGCATTGAAGATGAATCTCTCTGGGAGTCCTGCAAGAACTCTTTTCATTGCCATTCCAGATGACTGTATTACTAGGTTATTGAGTTATTTGCAGAGATGTATTGATACAGTCCTCCAAGCTCATGGGAGTCGTACACAATATTAATTATTTTTCCACTGCACCATGACGTTATATTCTATACTGTAGATTGTTTCTGTTTGGTGACAAGACTTTTGTCTAAGCAAAGTCAGGCCTTACTGTCCTAATTAAATAATTAAAAATCAAGGCATGACCATATTTTATTTTGTTAAAATAAGCGTAATCTAGAGGCCTTTGCCTCATATAAGCCACTTCTGATATCTAATGATCAAGAAGTCAAGTTATTATTTGTTGTTTCTAAAACTTGGATAGGTGACAAGGTAGTTTATATACATGTGATACACACATATATATATATATATATATATATATATATAATCACACTCAAAAACAAGAACTACTTTTTGTGCATTAAAGAGTAGGCCTACAATGGCAAAAAACATGATTAATGAAGATTGGTAGTATAACATAGTTTTCATAAATAATGTTTTTTTTATAGAATTTTGAAATGTTATTTATTGCCAAAAACACGATTTCTGAAAAATTCCAAAATATATGTAAAGCTAAACACACATACACTCGTGCACACAAGCACACACAAATGCACACACACACACACACGCACGCACACAGACACACAAAATCAAATTACCGAAACTCAGCTAAAACTTGCAAAAAATATGTCAATATACAATTAAAACCCAATTTAAACAGTTATCCAAAGACAACACTGCCCAGATCAGCAGAATGTAGTTAGTAAAAGTAAATAATTACATTTAAACAGCAGATGGGAAGTGATTGTATCTAATGAAGTGCAGGTGTTTGAGGGCAGTCTGTGAAACCTGATGGTTATTAGATGGTTATTATATTGCATGGAAATGGAGATGTTTTTGTCAAGTAGCTTCTGTTCCTGAAGCTGCAGTTTCACTTAAACATGGAAAGATCTGCAGTGATGTTTATTTGATCATTAAAATCCACTAAATACATAGTAAACCTTGTGGCGAAACACTCTTTATTAAATGCTCCCTTTATTTTTTAGCATTGCAGGTGCTGCTTTATGCTAGCAGAGACTGTCTTATAGCGGGAGACACTTGTTCGAGTGATGAAACGTGCAGTCCTCGTCTTCGGACCCTCCGTCAGTGTGTTGCTGGAAACGGCAGCATGAAGCTCGGCCCCGGAGCCCGCAGTCAGTGTGCAAATGCTGTCTCTGCCCTGCTGTCCACTCCTCTCCATCGTTGCCAGTGCAGACGAGGCATGAAGAGGGAGAAAAACTGTCTCAGCATATACTGGAGTCTACACCAGTCTGGCATGCATGGTGAGTGACATTAAATTCATTTATGCTGAAATACTAAGATGGTCCCATTTAGATATTCAGTTACTTGTAAATAACTTTGCAGTTATGTGCTGGCTACACATACACTGTGATTAAAGTATTAACACTTGTGCATCTAGTTGAAAACTAAAATATTAGTATATTAACATATGAAACAAAACTTTAATATTTTGTTTACACAGTTACATTTGCAATGATACACTGTAGATTTCTGTACTATCATTAGTCCTGATCAGAACTATCAAGAATTCAATTTAATTTACAATTTGTGTACAGTTTTTTTTTTTTGATGAAAGTAAAACAATATTATAAATTTGGAGTTTTTGTGCAGTGTTACATAAAAACACACATCAAATACATACAGATGTCTTGATTTCAAGTATAAAATAAATTAAACAGTAACTTTTAACTAAAAATGTATTTTTTTTTAAATGGCATTGGAATAAGATATTGCCATTTTAATGGGTTTCTGTGGGGATTTTTTTTTTTGGCTAAAGATCTTGAAAGGGAATATTCTTTTGTACCTAGTGTTTAATAGAATCATAAACAGATTTTATGGAGACATACAGTGTATCCGGAAAGTATTCATAGCGCTTTACTTTTTCCACATTTTTTTTATGCAGCCTTATTCCAAAATGGATTAAATTCATTTATGTCCTCAAAATTCTACACACAATACCCCATAATGACAATGTGAAAAAGATTTATTGAAATTGTTGCAAATTTATTAAAAATAAAAACCTGAAAAATCTCATGTTCATAAGTATTCACAGCCTTTGCTGTGAAGCTCTTAATTGAGCTCAGGTACATTTTGTTTCCACTGATCATTCTTGAGATGTTTCAGCAGCTTCATTTGAGTTCACCTGTGGTAATTTCATGATTTGAAAAGGCATACACCTTTCTGTATAAGGCCCCAGGGTTGACGGTGCATGTCAAAGCACAAACCAAGCATAAAGACAAAGGAATTGTCTGTAGACTTCCAAGACAGGATTGTCTTGAGGCACAAGGCTGGGGAAGGTTACAGAAATTTTTTGCTGTTGTGAAAGTTCCAATGAGCACAGTGACCTCAATCATCCATAAGTGGAAGATGTTTGGAACCACCAGGACTTTTCCTAGAGCTGGCCGGCCATCTAAGCTGAGTGATTAAGGGAGAAGGGCCTTAGTAAGGGAGGTAATCAATAAGCCGATGGTCACTCTGTCTGAACTCCAGTGTTCTTCTGTGGAGAGAGGAGAACCTTACAGAAGGACAATTATCTGTGTAGTAATCCACCATTCAGGCCTGTATGGTAGAGTGGCCAGAGGGAAGCCACTCCCCACCTGGACTCTCAGACCATAAGAAACAAACTTCTCTGGTCTGATAAGACTAAAATTGAACTCTTTGGAGTGTATGCCAGGCGTTACGTTTGGAGAAAATCAGGCACCGCTCATCACCAGGCTAATACCATCTCTACAGTAAAGCATGGTGTGGCAGCATCATGCTGTGGGCATGTTTTTCAGCAGCAGGAACTGGAAGACTAGTCAGGATAGAGGGAAAGATGAATGCAGCAATGTACAGAGACATCCTGAATGAAAATCTGCTGCAGAGTGCTCTTGACCTCAGACTGGGGTGACGGTTAGTCTTCTAGCAGGACAATGACCCAAAGCACACCACCTAAATATCAATGGGGAGTGGCTTCACAACAGCTCTGTAATTGTCCTTGAGTGGCCCAGTCAGAGCCCAGACCCAAATCCTATTGAACATCTCTGGAGAGATATGAAAATGGCCTTCACTTCCCATTCAACCTGACAGAGCTTGAGAGGTACTGCAAAGAGGAATGGGCAAAAATTCCCAAAGACAGGTGTGCCAAGCTTGTGGCATAATATTCAAAAAGACTTAAGGCTGTAATTGCTGCCAAAGGTGCATCAGCAAAGTATTGAGCAAAGGCTGTGAATACTTAAGTACATGTGATTTTTCAGTTTTTTTTTTTTTTTATAAATTTGCAACAATTTAAATAAATATTTTTTCACATTGTCATTATGGGGTATTGTGTGTAGAATTTTGAGGAAATAAATTAATTTAATCCATTTTGGAATAAGGCTTTAACATAAACATTTTTGCAAAAAGAGAAGTGATTTGAATGCTTTCTGGATGCACTGTACTAACATTTATTCATTTATTCATTTTTTTATTATTATTTTTTTATTGCCAGAATTGATGCTGTTTGCTAATGATCTCAAAAAATGATTAAGAAACAATGTCCATAAGGATATGCACGTGGGTTAGTAATTGTAGACTACTATATTAGTGTAATAGACTCAACATGAGACATGTAGTTACAGTACAAAGTTACTAATAATCAACATAATGTCTATCATTATGAAAACTTCATTCTCAGGCCACTCAAACTTTTATTATAAGTAGCAGAAATATGAAAGAATTTCAGAAATGCATAATTTGACTGCCTATGATCACACATGATTTAAGCTGTAAATACAGTCGTAGTCGAAAATATTCATTGCTTTCGTTATGTTGATGACCATGTGATCAAATATACCCTCTGATCTAAACATTACAGAACATGTTAAGCACACTAACAACATAAGATCTAAATTTTACCACTAGAAATCGCAAGTTTTGTCAAAACTAAATGTTCTGCTACCAGTTCTGACTAAAACAAACAGACATTTTTGCTATAGTTTTATGGAAAACAGAGCAGAAACAAAAGATGCAGGTCTCCATATTGTTTTCTGTTGTTTACGTTTATGTTCATATGTTAATTGTGCAAGCTTATTTTTCGCAATATTTCATTGAAAGACCAGAAAATAGCCTACACATGCATCCTCTTATTGACCATCCTATTATAAATAAGGAAAAACGTTTAAAGCAAAGAAAAGAAGACACAATGAGACTTTTTTTTCTGTGTGTGTAATAAATATATAATAAAATTCCAAAAGGAATAGACAAACATATAATAAAATAAATAGATGAATGACTACATGTGTGAAGTCTGTCAATTGGATGACTAGTCTATTTTTGGACCACTGTTAGATGTCACTGACAGTCAGATTTAACTTTGTTTCAGCCAAGACATCTATATTTGGATGTCTATTAGGCATTTTTAAACAGCAAATTGATTTGTAGGATGTCACCAGATGTAAAGGGAATCCCATTTATAGTCAAGCCGGAAATTATTTATACCCCAGGGGAATGAATAATTATGGACTTGACTGCATCTACTTGTCATCCAATCAACCAAAGTTCATACAAATAATAACGTTTATATGAATACTAGTTGTAAATAGAGCCTAATAATCACGTCACAGTAAAAGAATTGTAAACAAAAATAAAATAAAATTATGCCTGTAATTTAAAAAAAACAAAACTTAATTATATATGGTTGAAATGTATTGTTCTCTATGAATTATTTAATATATAATTTAATTACTGAAATGAGCTGTTTGTAATTGCAGGGCTTAACCTGGTAGAGAACTATCCATATGAAACAGTGGAGAAAGGCTATGAGTTTGTCCGTCTGGCTTCCATCACTGCAGGTAAGGTAATAGCTTGATTCTGGCACTGAATGTTTTCTTTGTACTCTCTTATATAAGGAAAAAAGTTCAGATTAAATGCTGTTATAAAGAATAATAACTTAACAATAGCTACATGTAATTCTATTATTATTAATAGGGATATGCACTATTTGTTTTATAGGTCACATTGATTGATAGTGAAAACGATGATCAGCTATGATTTTGTGTGACAATGCTTCGCTGAATTTCTTTTTTTTTTATTAGAATATGCAAAAAGGTACACAAATTGGGATCATACAAAATAAAACATAAAAAACAACAATGAAAAACAAAACAACAACAATACAGTCAGGTACTGGCAGGTGCGTGCGTGCGTGCGTGTGCGTGTGTGTGTGTGTGTGTGCGCATGTAAAGGTAACATGGTGGACAGGTCAGAGTACATACATAAGGGTCAATAATAGTCAATAAATGAAGCAAGTGTCATAGATATAAATAAACAAATAGAAATAAACCAGTCAGTGGTAGAGAGTGACAATGCTAGTAATGTATGATAGTAATGATGACAGTAAAGAGAAAGGACAACAGTAATAACTGACAATAACAATAACAATAAATCACAAGTACTACACCAACTGCTACTACAGAAAGTTACAGATATCACAACTACTATTGTAGCTGCTACTACATCCACAACAACTATTACTACTACGTCTACAACTACTGATACTAATACAACATCTACTACAAGTGATACTACTACAACATCTACTACAAGTGATACTACTACAACATCTACTACAACTGATACTATTACAACAACGTTTCCTACTACTACTACTACTACTACTACAGTAACCACTAGTACTACAACATCTACATCAACAACATCTACTACCTCTGATACTACTACACAGACTACTACAACTACTACACCAACACCATTACTACTTTTGGTACCACTACACCAACGACATCTACTACTACAGAAACTACTACAACTACTACTTCAACAATCCCTACTACAAATACAATCGTTACTACTACAATGACTACTACTACTACTACTACATCTACTACTACTACTACCACTACTACAACAACAACTACAGCAACCTGAATAATGACAATGGTAGAAATATGTGTAATAATAACAATGAGGAGACAACGGGAGGACAAGTCAGAAAAGCAACGACAACAATGGCAATAAGAGCAAAAGTCATACTATTAATGATAATAGTGAGGAGGTGAGGGGAGGTTGGGAAATCAGGAAGAGGACCAAAAATGATAATAATAAATAATAGTAATAATAATAATAATAGTAAGTAGAAGAAAGGAAATAGGACAAGGGAGGAAAAAAAAATAAAAGAAAGAGTGGGAAAAAAAAGTTGAATAATAAAGCGCTGCAAACAAAACAATGAGAATAATCATAAAAAAAACGTTACTATAGTAATGATAATATACAGATAACAAAAACTAAAAGTAAAGAATAATATTAAAAAGAAAAATTTATCTAACAATTTGATGAATTAATAATAGTATAATAATAATAATAGTTTAAGAGGTGGGCCGGGAAACGTGATGACTACAATACACTCACGCTGACAACAACAACAAAAAAAAATTAATTAAAAAAAAAAAATAAATAAAATTATTGTTAAAGCTGTTTTATTATTATTATAAGGAGGTGAAAGTTATCTAATCTGCCTTGAAGTGTACAGTGTTTGTCAGTTGCTTTAATGCATCACAAAAAAGTATGACGTGCAGCATGGATCAGTCCGGTGCAAATGCCCAGGCTGCCATGCCCATGTCACACTTACCCGGTGAATGTACTATTTGTAAGTATGTGCAAGTATTTTAAATTTTACATTTTATTTTTTTAATACTTGGTATTTTTTTTCCCTTTTTTTTCCTTCCCTTTTTCCTTTATCTGTTGTTAGACTGGCCAGGTAATTAGCTTCGCTGAATTTCTGAATTTGAAAATTTAGTATCAGCTCTACAGAAACAATTCAGATAATATTAAAGTATAAATACATTTTCAAGAAGTGCATTTTAGAAAACTTAGAAACTCTAGAATGCTAAAAAGATGTAACAAAGGTACAAACAAAAAAGAAAATGTGCTTTTAAAAACATTATTGTAAAAAGAAACAGCATTTGTAATAGTTTGAAATACATCAAACTCAGACAGAACACAGATAGTGTTTCTGCATTTTCTTTAAGACATTTCATTTCAATTTCTTTTTATCCAATTTCTTTTCACTATAAACTTCCATGTGAAGCTGCTTTGACACAATCTACATTGTATAAGCGCTATACAAATAAATATGAATTGAATTGAATTGAATCCACAATCTCTCTGTATTGTGACTGAATGGATGTAGCTGAGACCTCTGTTAAATAATAAACTTATTTAACATAGAGGCAAAAGCTGAAAGAAAAAAACCCACACACGGAGCCCTGGTACAATAATCTTCATTCCAAATGTCATGGTGTCCAGAACATCTTATTAGCATCGCAAATATTGTATTAGCAGCATAAATGTGTCTCCAGTGTGGGAGAGTTGCAGTCATTGTGCATTAGTTTTGCTGTGAAACTTGTATTCACTGTCATTCCCCTCAGTTATACCCTTGTTTTTGTTCAACTGTCCCATGGAAATTAGTCACAGATTCTCAGTTTGTTTGTTGAAGCTTTGTGTCTGAGCTGGATTTTTCCATCAGAGCTGTAAGAATCAACAAAGCTCTTATGTGAATGATGTGGACAGACATTCTTAGCTCTTCTGTGATTATTAATCGCAAAGGAATAGAAGGAGAGACTTCGTAAGCATCCTTATTTTTCATTTTTCTCAGGTTTTACTGACCTCAGCCTCAGTTATTTACTGCACTTTTTGCATTAACATCACAGTGCAGGCCATTCAGTTTGATGAAGTTGATCAGAATGCGGAAATGATTTCTTGGAAAGACGTTTCCACGGCATTCCTTTTAATTTGTTCCATCTCATTTTCATTCTTGACGTCCTCTCACATCATCAGACATTTCCTTTAGTTGTAATGATTTGTGGCTCCGCGCAGCCTCTCCATTTGAGTTATCTGAACCTCAGCCCACATTACCCCATTTTCATATTTTCTTTCCACAGCATATACAATGATGGCAGAACGTATTCTTCCCACATCTGAGAACCAGAGAACATCTATTAAATCAGCAATCTTAAAAATACAATTTCTACAACCTAATAGGATTTATTTGCAACACAAAGGCAAATAAAAAAACTAAAATAACTAACTAACTAACTAACTAACTAACTAACTAAATAAATAAATAAATAAATAAATAAATAAATAAATAAATCTTATTTTAAGTCTTAGATTTTAAATCTTAGATTTTAAGTAAAATTAAATACAATTTCTTGAATTATACATTTTAGAGAACTAAACTGAAAGAAACAAAATGAATTTTTTTTTAAACCTGGCATTAATATTACATAAAATATTAACATTTAATTTTTATAAATGCTTTATGTCCTAGTTGTATTTCTGTTTTTTATATTTTATATTACAATATATATTTTTTATGTTATACATTTTTGTTATTTTAAGGATGGAAAAATATTATCTTAATGCTTATTTTCTTAATGAGTTATGAGTGTGTTTTGAGCAAAACGTGCATTAAACCAATCAGAGTCTCATCTCCCATTCCCAAGAGTCAGTTGCGTCGCGCCATGGCACATTTGCTATTTATATGGCAAACTTTGTAAGTGGAAAAACTGAATGCTTTACTAGCGGGAAAACAGTTAAACAAATCATCTGCAGCGCGAGGATAAAGAACGAGCCTCCTCCATTCAGCCACTTTACTTTCTCTTTACTTTTACTCTTTACTTTACTCCTTTACATTCATGGATAAGGAAACGGTCTTGTACGCACTCTACTGAAGAGATCTATTAGCCTACATATTTATTTTGTTTGTTAAGCGCAAAGATTTGTTTCAAAACTTATTTAAAATTCAGCTCTAATTTCCAGCAAACAAATAAATAAACAATTTTAATGAAGTGTGGTAAAAAAAAAACTGAGTTATAGCCAAAACACTTCCTATTCTTATGCCCCATATGGTGATGCATACATCTCCAAAACCTGACATGTGGATGAATCTACCTGACAAACCTGACAAGTGCATATAATAAATGATACTGCTAATAAGAATAACATTATACAAATGCAAATTGTCATGAATAAACTTAGAAAAAAAAACAAAAAAAAACAAAAAACAAGATGAGGCATGGAGGCATTATACAGTATTTATGTAGAAAATAATAATTTTTTAATAATTAATTTTTTTGTTCATATGTAAAGTAAAAGTAAAATGTAAAAGTGTATTGCTGTACATCCTGTAAGTATTAAGCAATGTGTAAGCGTTTGGACCTGCATAGGCGCATAACTAACGCGATCTGTGCTGGACATTAGACCTGCTTCTAGTTGGTCAATGGCGCGGCCTATTTCAGTTTTTCAAAATAGCAATGCGCCAACAATGTACCCTAACACACCTCTTTTTTTAGACAGGCACACCCACGAGTCCACAAAGTGGTGCAAATGGATTTGCTATTTAAGCAACGTGGTACAAAACATGAAAATTATTGTTGCGCTGGTCTGAAAATAGCAAAAAGTCACACCATAAACATCCTGCACCTTCTTGCGCCAGGTGTATGAAATGGCCCTAAAATACTGAGGTACTTTGTTTGCAGCCTGGTTTGGTTTGGTGCAATTTTCACAAACTATCAGTACATTTTCTTAAAACTCTTAGTATATTGTTCTTAGTGTTGTGAAACAATGATTATGTGGAATAAAAATATGAATGAACAATGAAATCATGACATCAGATTTGAAAGAATGACTAGTGGTGCTACAAGTGTGATCAGTTTAAAGTTTTGTACTAGGAGATTGGAAATTGTACACTTTACTTATGAAAATATTAGCAAACCTATTTTAAAAAATTTGTAATACAAAGTTCTCTCATGAAACTCTATGTGTGCGCAGGCTGATAGGTCATGCCTAATTTGCTACATCATCATCTTGGTTGCCTCAGCAGCCAATGAGCTTGCTCCTCAGCATTTTAAATTCCTCAGTGTTGTTTTATGCTACATTAGTAATATGCATCGCATTTTCTGGGACCCTCCTCCACCCCATATAGCAACAAAAAAAGAACCTGATCCAGCCAAAATTGGCCTTGGAAAAAGAACATAAGGGATTGTAAAGATCCATTGAAGTCTGATGTTTTGATGCATCCAACTCAAATCCTTTTAGTTGTTTGTAGTCTGACCAGCAAATGCCTCACAAAAATTGGCTGTCAGCCTATATTCTTCAACTCCCATTTAAATACAAAGTTTCTCATCTTTTTGATGCTTTCACCATTTTCTCCTCTCCGCTGTCAGTCGCACAACACAACACACCTTGTGAATTGAAAAGGGCCGCTCATCTTTGCCCATTCTACACAGTTGTGCTGCATGGTTATGCTTATGCTGTCTGGTCTGCCTCAAGAGTCAAATTGTCAGTTTAAACAAGAGATTGAGAAATGTGCAGTTTCTCATTCTCTTGTCATGTGTTTTGCCAATACTAAGCCAACATACAAGTCAGAATTATTAGCCTCCTGTATATTTTCCCCCCAATTTCTGTAAAACAAAAATATTTTAAAATATAAACGTATTTCTAAACATAATAGTTTTAGTAAATAATTTCTAATAACTGATTTATTTAATCTTTGACTCGATGACAGTCCAGCATATTTTAAATTGTAAATTTAAAGGCTTAAAGGTGCAGTAGGTGATTGTCTTCAGAAACATTTTTGTTGTGCTGGTTGAAAGTCTCTTTACATTCCAATAGTAATGATTAAAATAAATGATATAAATTAATTAATATGTATTTTTATATTCTTTGTAAGGCATAAGACAAAAAAAAGTTCATCCAATTAATTCCCATAATTCTGATAAGTAGCCCAAACTGTCTGTCAACAAATGTAGATTTGTACAACTGCGCACCTCTGTTCATGCAGATCTGCCATTTCGCACATTCATGTACACACGAGACAGTCACAACGGTAAAATCAAATGCTGAACCAAACTTTTTAAAATCCCGAATCAATAGCGGAGTTACTTTTGCACGCTGGAGGCAGGATGACACCATGGCTGATGTATTTCTTTTAGACAGGTAATGTTATGTTTTAAAACTCTTTTAGTCACGCAAAGCTTATGTAGATTTTGTTGTTTTACGAATGGGTTATATGCAGAAGCAAAGACTATGGCTGCGTTCGAAACCACATACTTCCATACTATACAGTACGCTAAAATCAGTATGCGAGCCGAGTAGTATGTCCGAATTCATAGAATTCGAAAATCAGTATGCGAGAAGTACCCAGATGACTTACTACTTCCGGCGAGATTCTAAAGTGTGCATCCCATGCACACTGCGCTATCCCATGATGCTCCGCGAGAGAATTCATGAATGGGAGTGAATCGATGCAACTGACGCAGGTAGGTCACGTGACCATGACAAATATGGCGGATGTAGTACGTCAGAATCCCATTCATACTTCTTACATTCATACTGTATAGAACGTACTTTTCTAACGGCAGAGTAGTACGTTTAAATTCAAATGCAGTACCTACTGAGTAGTAGGCGGTTTCAGACACAGTCTATAGAATACACAAGACATGTCACTTGTATCTTTTTGAATGGGGAAAAGTGTAACGGTCAATATGGTGAATAAAGCCCCCTTTCTAGTACAGGAGCCAATAGAATGATGTGACTATGTTCAGTTTCATAAGGGACTTTTACAGCATCAATAAATGTAGATTTTTATTTAGTTTAACAACAAAGCATAAGTCAATAGCACTATTCTGCCTAGCCTGATTTACTGAGGTGAAGTTGGTCACACTGGTTTATTTTTGAACAATGACAATCTGTGACGCGTCCCTATATTGTTTATCATGCCACTTTAAATATTTGGTCCAAAATAGTATGCAAGTATGGCTTAGTAGTAAATGTAATTCCTGCCCCTGCCGGCCAACCACCAAGCATACAGTAGTTGCTTTAGGACAAAGCGTGTGAGAGCGTGAGACCAGCGATTCTTGCATGCATGAAATATTCCACATTATGACAATGCTACACAAGTAAAAGACGTGCTAGATATAATACCGTTTCTCAATTTGAATTGTAGTATTATAAAGCACTGTAAAGTTTTCTAACTGGCCAATGACATGAGCTAGTGGGTTGTCCACTGTCATCTTTGAGGTGTGCGCTTTTGTTTTTTAGGAGCATGGCTTTGGATGGCAGGGGAGGGACTGTGTTTCAAAGATATTATGCTAACCAATTAGCATTTTGACAGATCACCTACTGCACCTATAAATAGGCTAATTAGGTTAAATAGGCAAGTTAGGGTAATAAGGCAAGTCATTGTATAACAGTGGTTTGTTCTGTAGACAATAAAAAAATAAATATTGCTTAAAGGGGCTAATAATACCGGCATTATTAATATTATCATATTATAGTCTTAAAAATAAACTCAGTGAAAATACTGTGAAAATTTATTTACTCAGTCAAAAATAAATTGGGAAATATTTGAGAAAAAGGAAAAAAAATCCTCTGTATGTAAAAGACTCCAACTGTATGTAATTTGCATATATTGCCATATGTTATACAAGTGTGTTTAAATTTAAACTTTTGAGCTCTTAATAGCAAATCTTCTTGTCCATGAAATGGTCAAACCATCAATTTTTACTGGTTTGTATCCATAATTTACAGAACCCCAAAAATGAACACACTAATCTGATAAAACTGAAGGGCCACAGATAGTCTTCTGTTAGGTCTTCACTCAAACTCAACCTGCTGAGATCTTGACTGCAACGTTGACATTGAATTTGACTTTAAATCTTTGACAGCAAAAATGTCTGTTCAGTAACAAGGGCTTTTGCACCAGAGGAAACTTTTCATAGAGGAAGCATTCTCATATCCTGCTGAAAAGAACAGCATTTTCTGGTTAGGTATGTTTTGAAGAATGGCTGATGGCTACTTACATACATACAAACACAAAACATTTTTTACAAAACAAAAATGAACTAAAAATAACTAAACCATTAATGAAATGAATACAGTTTTACCAGATGGCTTGAATTTACTCTATTTGGAAAGAATGAGTTAATTTAGACTGATTGGGATAATTGTGTAGGGGAGTGAATCATGCATAAATTAAACAAACAATACATTACAATCACAGATAAATACAATAGGGCAAAGGTAAATGTGAAACAAACAGTGCTTTATGGTTTCCGCTGGTTCAGGTTCTGTACCTAAATATTGAGATGTAAAATAACACTGCATAGTCTTAACTGCATAAATAATTCAATGCAGTGAATCTTTTTTAAAGTTACAATATGTACATTTGTTTTGTGCTTAAATGCTTTAAACTCTTGAAATGCTTACACAGTCACATGCATAAAAAAACACATAATAAACAAATGATAAACACTTACTATTATAATTTCTCTCTGCAGTGATATTAGAATCCTGCGCATTGCAGTCAACAATAATCCAGACTCAACATTGCACATCCTGCGATGTGACTATTGTGGATGCGCACACTGTGATCATGTTGCAAAGAACCTGTGCACCTGTAATTTGTATGTTGCCTGCCATACAAAACATTGGCACTATAATTTAGTGTTGCTAGTCATAAACATACATAAAGCTAATGTTAGTGGCATTTACCTGCTGCCATTTTCTGTGTTGTTTTCTTTTCTTAACCTCATTGATGTGTAACAATTTTCTTTAGGTGATTTAATTTCTTACCTCTCCTTTTGCTCTTTCAATTGCATAATATATACATCTACAGTAAAATCCTTGATACAATATGAAACTACGTCTTTTTAATGTCCTCTATCCTCCAGTTGTCTATTTTATTAAATGCCTTGATTGATTTTGTCTTCACATGTAACTTCAGAGATCCTTGTGATGGAGCGAATGCAACAAGGAAAATGGCCTGAGGAGAAATTAGGTTCTCTGGAGAATGGCCTGGTTGCTACATACTGTAGTTCCTATAACTATCTGGTGCAAAAACTCCTAATGTAGCCCGTTCTGGCCATGAGCTGCCAGTATAAATACTTTTAATCACCTCAGTCAGTCCTAACGACTGCAACATTTGAATTCTCCACAGATTCTGAAGTCGGTATGAGCACAGTGAACCGTTGCCTGGATGCGGCCAAAGCTTGCAACATTGATGACGTTTGCCAGAGACTGCGCACCGAGTATGTGTCAACATGCATCAAGCCCTCCACCAAATCGGGTTTGTGTAACCGATCGAGGTGCAACAAGGCCTTGCGGCGATTCTTTGACAGAGTTCCTCCAGAGTACACCCACGAGCTGCTTTTCTGCCCTTGCAGCGACATGGCCTGTTCGGAGAGACGACGACAGACCATCGTGCCCAGCTGCTCCTATGAGGGAGAAGATAAACCCAGCTGCCTCTCGCAGATGAGGATCTGTAAGGCCGACTATGTTTGCAGGTCAGTTTGAGAGGCTTTGACAGCCACATACCATGTGGGCGGCAGGATTAAACAACTCACCTTGCATGCACTTCTTTTTTTCTGAGCCTCAGCTTTTCTATAGCTGTCTAGAGAAAGAAAGTACTCGCATATTACTGGTGATAAGAAAAAAGCTTTTCTTCACCATCCTTGTAATCCATGTTTGAATAAATGGCCATTGGACAGAGTTATGAGACCCTGAAATGTTTTAGAAGTCAGACGTTTTCAGATAAACCACATGATTGTGAATTGAACATTGAGGAGTGCAGGTTAGATGGTCCTTCATCAAGACTAATATCCAAGACTAATATTATTCTAGCATACGACAGTGACACATGCATTTAGTCTGTCGCTATAAATAACCAAAATAAATCCATCTGTTGATGATTAATTGGTATTAACGATGGGAGCTAATCAGTTCCGGTATGAAAAATAATATTTGGTTGTGAGGTAACATTTTTTTCCCTCACTTTCAGCTAGTGATTAAATGACTCAGATGCCTTCGTGAATAACATCGAGAAAAGCAGCATGCTGTGATTATGAGGACTGTTTATTAAAGACATTGTCATGATGTTGGCATTTAAACCAACTGGTTGGTCACAGGCTTTTTTGTTGAAAAGCCATGGACAACAGAGAAAAACAATGTTAAATGATTATTCCACTTCTTTTGGAAACATGCTCATTTTAAGTCACCTAGAGTTAAAACTGTTGTACCATATGTACATCCATTCAGCCAATCTCTGATGGAAGTAGTTTTAGCTTAGCTTAACATAAATAATTTAATTGAATTAGACCAGGGATGGGCAAACTCTGTCCTGGAGGGCCGGTGTCCTGCACAGTTTAGCTCCAACTCTAATTAAACACACCTGCTTATAGATTTCTAGTGATCTTGAAGACACTGATTAGCATGTTCAGGTGTTTTTGATCAGAGTAGGAGGTAAACTATGCAGGACACCGGCCCTCCAGGACCGAGTTTGCCCATCCCTGGATTAGACCATTAGCATCTTGTCCCCCAACCTCCATCCCCCCAAAAAAGGTTTTGATATTTTTTCCGATTTAAAACTTCTATAGCAATATTGTGTATTAAGACCAAGATAAATTAAGTTGCTTTCTTCTAGGTCAATATATTTAGGAAATACTGTCATTCACGTGTAATGATCAAGGAATGTAACATTTACTGCAGCAGGTGCAATGATATTACTCAGTGTAGTTTTGACTGTAATGTAATGATGTGCACTTTTTGTGAAGCTGCTTTAGAATGATAATGTGAAAAGCGTTAGAGAAAAATGAACTTGAATTGAATCGTTACTTAGCTGGGCACTATTTTCAAGCTCTGCATAAGGGGACTTAATTATTAATCTAAACGATTGGTTAAATCACGTTTATTGGTGGGAGGAACCATTTTGGTACTTTGTTTTATTGCCATGTGATGTCCAGTGTAACATCAAATTTATCTTGAGAAGCAGATTTGGACCATGTCATGATTATGTCAGTATGGCCGCCACACTTATTAGAACACATTCTGTCTGCTTGGCTGCTTTACACACATATACGCTTGTGCTTGTTCTACAGGTCCCGTTTGGCTCAGTTTCAGTACGACTGCCAGCCAGACGAGCAGTCTGCCACCGGCTGCACACAGGGAAACTACGCAGCTTGCCTTATTGCTTACACTGGACTGATAGGTAAATACTTTAAACACACTTTATGCTATTGTTCTGCAAACTGGTAATCTGATTGTGGCTGTTTATTTCTCAGTTTTCTTAAAGCAGTAGCAAGGCTGATGCAATTAATTTGGAGAATGATAGTTTTGTTATTTTACTGCTCAGAGAAACATGGGGGGACCTGTGTGTCTACGATGAAAGACTATAAAACTAGCCAGGCACTTTCAAAGTCATGGAAAGATTGATTTTACTTCCCAATAAAACTGAATGAAAGCAATATTTTTTATGAGTTTTTTGTTACATGAGCTTTTTGTTTGTTCAGTTCTGCTTCTTGCTCATTTGAGCAAACAGAATCCTTTTGACATAAATTTCTTTTTTAAACATATATTAGATAGGAAATTTTATTTCATTATATTCAATAATATATTAAACATGTTTTCTTAAACATGCTGTTACTTTTATTTCTAAAAAACTGTTGCCAAATTAGAGAGATGCATATTTGTAAAGTGCATTTTCTACATATAGCTAGTTTCTTATTCTGTATAATTTCAGATTTTTCTACATTCTACAACAATAATAGGGTTATAAGAGAATAAAAGAGTTGTAAGGGAATACCATTGTAATGAGGATGTCAGGTGAGGATCCACATGCAGCTTTATTTAACAGAAAATGGTCAGGCAGGCGCCTGTCAACAGGTACAAACAGTAGCATGAAGGCAATACAGAAGAGTAGCCAAGTCACAGGCAATAAGGTCGATACAGGCAGCAATACCATAAATGAAGAAACAAGGCGAGGGTCAAGAACCATTGAAAGACTAGACAAAGAGAAAGCTTACAGCAAAACAAGACTCGGCAAAGTGTGTGGGAATGTGAGCTGTATAAAAAAGTCCATGTAGTCAGTCTTTGATCAGCTACCAGCTGTGTGTGTGTCATAATCAGAGCTCCGGAAACAAGAGTGTGTGTATTATGGGATATGTAGTGCATAAAGTGACAGAATTGAAGTCCGGGTGATGGTGCATGTTTACCAGCCATCTGCAAGCCTGGATCGCTGGTGAAAAAAAAATCTAGATGAGATATTTTAATAATTCAGTAATTAACCCTATTTAAATAGACAAAGTCATAGTCTATGGTTCATGATTCAGATCTGTAGAAGATTCACCCTCAAAGTTGCATACACACAAAAGCATTCTCCAGCCCCAAAGTACTAACTACTTGTCACTTTAAATGTTTGTTTTATTGCTTATGCTTATAATCTATACCATTTTGTCAGCAATGCTTTAATCAATTAAAATATAACAAACGTATATAAAATCTTTTAATATATCAAAAGGATAGTTGAAAAGTTGAAAAATGAAAACTTACTATTTATTCATCCTCAATTGGTTTCAAACCATTATGCTTTTCTTTATTTTCTATATAAACACTAAATATGAAATTTTGAAGAAAGCTAAAATCTTGTAACCATTGACTTCCATAGTAGGAAAAACAAATATTATGGAAATCAATAGTTACAGTTTACAGTTTCATAATATCTTTTTTTGTATTTTCAACCGAAGAAAATACTTTGTATTTGGAGCAAGTAAAGGGTGAGAAAAGGATGAAATTTGAGTTTTGTAACTCAAGTAACCCTTTAAGTATCTACCATCGGCATCGATAGAAAAAATTATTTGCTGATTTAGACGGAGAGTTACAATTACTGGCAAAGTGGGTACAGAATAAGATGATTTTAAATTAGAAAAAAATCAAAGGTATTGTGTTTGGATCAAACTTTCAGTTTAAATGTAAACCACAAAAAAATTGTCTGTAATGAATGTGCCTATTGAACAGGTAGAGGGAATTACTGTGCGTTCACATCGAAGGTGGTGAGAGCGTCAAAGGTCGCCCTGGCGACAATGCTGTCTGTCTTCAGCTCCAGCGGCGAGAGTGTCAAAATTCACTATACTGATCTAGTATTTAAAGGGGCCATAGCAGCATATCATATCAAATCAGTTACATTCCCGCATAAAACATCCTTGAAAAATGTTGCACACTTTTTATCAAATTCATTTAACAATGGAAGATCAAGTTGCATGTGGTGTGGCTTTGCTGAATTATCCAATGTGTCCGTATGTCTGAAATATCCTGAAGGAGTAATACTGTTTTGTATTGTCGCATGAGATTCCTGCTTTTTTTTAAAAAAAAATATATAACATTAATGCACATCAGTAACTCGCCAGTAACCTTTTAATGTATGTTCCTGTAAGAAACATTGCAAATAATTGGAAATCCGGCGACCGCAATAATCAAACCCTTGGGAACAACTGTGGTCGAAACCAAAGTTCATAGTGACCGTATTCTCTGGACTCCACTCAAGCGGTAAACTTCTACATTCTGATTGCTTGCCGCCGAACCGCGTCGTAGCTCATTACCATAAAGTTGAGTTAAACTCTCCTCGATGCCCACACCGGCGAAGATGCGCTGCACTGATCCTCGCCGCTTATCGCTGCTTGCTCCCATTGAAAATGAATGACTTCCGGCTACTTTGACACTCTTGCCACTTTCGGTGTTAAAGTACAGTTAGGCTTCTTGGGGTTCTTCTTGATAGTAGGTTAAAGTGGTCAAAACAGATTGATAAAATGATAGTAGTTATGGGAAGAGGTTTATCAATTATTAAAAGATGTGTAATTTTTTTTTTTTTACCACAGTACTGTATCTCTCAAATTGTGCAGGCAATGGTTCTTTCTTATCTAGATTACTGTCCAGCGAGAAGAATAAGTGCATTAAGTAAAGACTTGGATAAATTACAGTTAGTCCAGAACAGAGCTGCACGAGAAATTTTAGACAGCAATAAAAGGGATAGTATTATGAAAATGCATAAAACTTTAGGTTGGTTATTGGTGAAGGATAGGGTAATTGTTTCTCTGTTGTGTTTTATATGAAATATTTCTGTGTCAACATTTCCAATTGCCATCAGACTATACATGCTTTGTGAAAAGTAAATTGAGGTTTAAAAATCTTTGAAGAAATATTTAATGGCACAATATTAAGTGGATTGTTGATCTGGATGTTATGTATAAATTTTGGGTTTTATGTTTTTGTATTTGTCTTTGTTGTTATGGAATAATGATTTTCTGTTTTGCGTTTAATGGACCCCAGGAAGAATAACCATTACCTAGGTAGTGGCTAATGCGGATCCTGATAAATAAATAAATAAATAAATAAATAAATAAATAAATAAATAAATAAATAAATAAATAAATAAATAAATAAATAAATAAATAGTACATCAAAATGTGACATCTCATTTTTGACCCACATATGATGTAATTTCTTTATTCAACTAATAATATATTGTTTTATGTATAAAATGTTAATGGAAATCACAAACAACATGCTCACAAAGGTCTTTTGTTATCACAGGCAGTCCAATCACCCCAAACTATGTGGACAATTTCACATCCGAAGTGTCTCCCTGGTGCTCGTGTTCAGCCAGCGGGAATCTGAAGGATCAGTGCTCTGACTTCCTGGACTATTTCACAAACAACGTCTGCTTACGTGAGTCAGTGCTGCTCCTGTACATCATCTGTGTCGGCAATCATTTCTGAGTCACGGACATCTGAAATGTGAAAAGACATTGCATGTCCTGTCTGAAAGGAGAACTAAAGGGTTTTACTGTTAGTCAGCAGTGCAAGGCCAGGACAGAATCACAGAGTTCCTTTAAATCTCCATTGAGCTGCAACAGATTTATCATTTTTAACCAGAATTCAGAATTTTAAACAGCATGCATTAAAACGGCACATGAAGATCTGCAAATGAAGGCCACTGCAGGTTTCTAAATGGCTAATACAGTCATAAATGTAATTACATCGAGCTGCCTGTAAGCTCTTTTAGAATTCTTCTAAGGTAGAAGTTTCTACTGACTGAGTTGTATGTCCTTCACAAGAGCACAGAATAGTATAAAGCATCCTCTTGCTATTCTGCTCCATTAGTCATACGTTGTCTGTTATATTGTATGTCACATCAGCCTTGCGTTCTCCACCACTGCACAGAAAACCTGCACAGAAAACAGCCTCAGCCTGCCTCTTTCAAACGACAGAACATTTCAAATATTACCTCACCTGTCTCTCATCACTTGCGTCCTGATTCTCCATTTAAGCAGAACCAGGACACACTTTTTGAGGAGCATTTGATAAGTGTGGCTTTTCTTTATTTGTCTGCAAATTCGAATCTCTTGATTCCATATTCCAGATAACTTTTTATTTCATATTAAAGTTACAAACGGGCAGCACGGTGGCGCAGTGGGTAGCACAAGTAAGGAGAGCAGTAAGGTCGCTGATTCAAGCCCTGGCTGGGTCAGGCATTTCTGTGTGAAGTTTGCATGTCCTCCCTGTGTTCGCGTGGGTTTCCTTCGAGTGCTCCGGTTTCCCTCACAAGTCCAAAAACATTTGGTATAGGTGAATTGGGTAAGCTAAAATTGTCTGTAGTGTATGTGTGTGAATGAGCGTGAATGCATGTTTCCCAGTGTTGGGTTGCAGCTGGAAGGGCATCTGCTTCTTAAAACATATGCTGGATAAGTTGGCGGTTTATTCCACTGTGGCGTCCCCAGATTACTAAGACGAAAAGAAAATGAATGAATGAATAAAGTTACAAACATTTACTTTTTTTAAACACTACAAGGATAGTTCACCCAAAAATGAAAATTACATCATCATTTACCCTCATGTGATTTTACAGGTTTTGCCACAAATTTTACAACCCTGGGGTCATTTTTTTAAAACTCTAGACACAAAATTCACAGCCATTGCCAAAATTGCACATTTTTACAAAACTCTTAACTCTTTTCTTTAAATGCTTGAATACAATGCACACTTGAAAGATACTTTGTTCATTGAACTAAAATCTCCTTTTCAATATAACACAATTGAACATCAAATTCATTTCATTTCAAGATACAACATTACATATGAAGTAACCATTTATTCATTTAATTACCATGATGCAACTATCAACTAATATAAGTGCTCAGAATAATAAGTAACCATTGTATTACTCTGGATGCATGGAAACGGATGTACAATTGTACATGTTTAGATGATGAAAGTTTCAGGATATAGATCAAATGACATCAGTTACCACAGAAGATGAGCCAACTGGACTACATTATAGATTTCATCCTTATTCCATATTTATGGGTTATATGTTCCATGTACTACTTTTACAGGCAATGTTTTTATATTTGACATTACTGTGTGTAAGAAAGTCCAATCACAGCACCACAGCAGACCAATTTCAGGCAATTTCTGGATTTGCATTGACAGAAGGTTCTTTCTGAGATTCTTGACTAATGAAACCCCTACTGTGATGTAGAGGAGAACCTGTGGCCAAGTCCACAAGACCAAACTGATGGAAACACAGATCCCAAAATAGAAATCTGATATATGGAAATACCTTAATGCTAATTACATATGTGACATAGTAGTTTACATGGATTTTACATACAGTTGAAGTCAGAATTATTAGCCCCCCTTTGATTTTTTTTCTTTTTTAAATATTTCCCAAATGATGTTAAACAGAGCAAGGACATTTTCACAGTATGTATTTTATCTTCTGGAGTCTTATTTGTTTTATTTCGGCTAGAATAAAAGCCGTTTTTAATTTTTGAAAAGCCATTTTAAGGTTAAAATTATTTAAACCCTTTAAGCTATTTTTTTTTCTTCGATAGTCTACAGAACAAACCATCGTTATACAATAACTTGCCTAATTACCCTAACCTGCCAAGTTACCCGGAGTTAAAAGTAGTGACTGTTTAGAGTTTTGTATGTAGAGTTTTGAAAATTGACATCAATTGGCAAAGCAATATCAAAAAAGCAAAAACTGTAAATATTTTAATCTAGGAGTTTTCTAAATAAGAAAATATTAATATTTTGAAAAATGTTGGTTAGTGGTACCTAGTGGCTTTCATTACAGGAAAAAAATTACTATGGAAGCCAATGAGTTCCATTAACCATAACTTCCTTTAAAGAAACAGAAGAACGAAACTCAAATAAGTTTTGAAAAAGTAAAGGGTGAGTAAAAGGTGACAGATTTCATTTTTTTATGAGAACTATCCCTTTAAGACATTGTTCAAAAATGAATTCATCCATTCAATAAGGTGTCATGGTGGCGCAGTGGGTAACATGCTCGCCTCACAGCAAGAAGGTCGCTGGGTCAGTCGACATCTCTGTGTGGAGTTTGCATGTTCTCCGTGTTCGTGTGGGATTCCTCCAGGTTCTCCGGTTTCCCCCACAATCCAAAGACATGCACTTTAGGTGAATTGAGTAGGCCAAATTGACCATAGAGTATGTGTGTGAATCAAGAGTGTATGGGTGTTTCCCAGTGCTGGGTTGCTAGGCCGCTGTGTAAAAATATACTGCATAAGTTGGCGGTTGCGGTGGCGACCCCTGATTAATGAAGGGAATAAGCCGAAAAAAAATGAATGAATGAATAAATTCATTAATTTATTAAGCATTCTGACAAGCTGATTTTTGGCTTAAGAAACACTTTAAAATATTTGGCAAAATAAAATTATTAATATATTTCAAATGAAGCTTACTGCTTCAAAACAAACAAACAAACAAAAATGGCTATTTTTTGACTGCATGTATAATTAGCTTTTTTAATATCCTAAAATTACTATTTAACCATAATACACAATGTTTTGAGTGCATGCTACTGCAAACATGTAATAATTCACTATAATTTAGTCTCAGTAAAAAAACATATATATATTTTTTTATAATTTCCACCATTTGAAATATTTGATTTGGCTCTAATTTGCATCCACGAATAAGCTGTAGTTAGATTATATGCTGAAGTTTAGCATCTGACATTGAGTCAGCCACGATTGTGTGATTTAAAATGTGAAGATTTATCTAAAGTGCAAAGCTTCCCCCAACTTATTTCAGGCAATGCAAGTATAAATGAATCTCTGATTAATATCCAGCCCCCTCTCCAGTGCCGTTCTCGCGTTTCTGAAGGTCCTTATGTATTATATATAGCGATTCATCAATACGGTTGCAATATTCTGCTCAGTCCTGTTCAAACAGAGATCTCTTACATGAAGTAACTCCTCAGACAGCCAAGTGGCAGCTCTCGGAGTGAGCGATTCGAGCGGATGAGAGTGATGTTTGGTCAAGCCACTCATCTGTGAGTTAATGAGAGGATGTGGAGAGGCAGGTGCAGCCGCGTGGCCTGAGCGGAATATTGAGCGCTCGAAAAATGGCCCAGAATTCAAATAAGTGTCTGATAACAGAAGCAATTGCAAATGAAAATGATGTCTGTTTCACTCAGAGCTGTGCATGTATTGTGTGTTGGATAAATAGGGAATGCTCTCCTGACGTTTGGAAACGGATTGGACTTCACACCCACTCCCACCCAAATGCTGCGGTTAAACCCTGCCACGGACAGGGGGCCATGGAGGACGACGCCTGTGTTTGTCATGCTGGAGACTGAACAGAGCACTCTGAGCCCAGCCACACCCACACAGGTGAGTGTCAGTTTGGTTATGGCTTTAGAACTGCCTTGATTGTAGTGTGGCTCCAAAGGAAACTGGCTTCATACAATAAACAGCCATTCATCTGTGCTGCTGAGAGACTGCAAAATTGGACTGATTTCTCTACAGCTCAAAGCCCTTATGAAATGGAAAATGGGGACTGGAGAACTAGGACTGCGTAATCCATTGAAATAAAAAATAACTAAATTGCGAGGGCAGTTTAGTGCAGTCATCAAATTTTTCTGAATTAAATATACAGTATTTGTTGCATGTTTCAGTGTGATTATGGTACGGTGTTCTTTTACACGTGAGCAGCTCAGGAGCATTTTCAGTGTCTCAGGGGCCTTTTACACAACTTTAACCCAACAAGGGAAACATTTAGGGCTCTATTTTAACGATCTAGGCGCAAAATCCACTTTTGCTATTTTAAGGATGGAAAATTACGCTAACCTTTTTTATTATTAAAATTTAAATATGAATTAAATAAATAATACTGCTAATAATAGTAACATTATACAAATGCAAATTGTCATGAATAAACTGAAAAAATTCCCCCCGACATGAAGAAGGCATAGAGGTAGTGGTTTTTATGTAGAAAATAATATATTTTTTAACATTTTAACCTTTTAATTTTTTCATATCTAAAGATATTTGTATATTGCTGTACAACCTGTGTGTCTTAATTAATGTGTACATGTTTGGACCTGTTTAGGTGCAAACCTAAAGCACTCTGCGCTGGACTTTAGACAAGGTTTTAGTTGGTCAATGGCACTGTTTATTTCAGTTCTTCAAAATAGCAACACGCTAACAGTGCGCCTTAACACTCCTCCTTTATTAAACCGGAACACCCATGAGTTCACAAAGTGGCGCAAATGGATTTGCTATTTAAACAACGTGGCACAAAACATGAAAATTAGGTTGCGTTTGTCTGAAAATAGCCACAAATAACGCCAAACACATCTTGTGCCTTTTTGTGTCGGGTGTATGATAGGGCCCTTTATGTTTTTTGCTTAATAGTTTAGACAACAATGGTGTTTTGTGACTGAAAATGCATAAATCTGTAAACAGAAGTTTTTGGAAATGCTGATGTTGCCGTGTTTGTGTAAACACCCGAAAATGAGAGTCTCTAAAAGTGATGACGATGTTCCCATGGTAGGTATTCAAGGAGGTGTAGATTAATGTCAAGCACGAACAAACACACTCTTTACATATTGTTTACTAACAAGGTGACAGTGCCAAATACTGGCCTGGTATAATGTATAGTACATAACACAGCTATTTTTGGCCATTTCACATGTGTATGCAGATGTTGTCATGTAAACGTGAAACTTTTTTTTTTTTTAAACACAAGGGAAAAGATTTTCTGTTTTTGGATGCTCCATTGTTGTGTAAACGTAGCCTCAGAATGGCTGAGTTCACATTAAATTCCGCTTGACATGAAGTATTATCTGCATCATGGTTGGCTTATTTATTCCTGGTTTGTAGTTTTTTATCTGCGCTAAGGTGCATGTGGTTGTGTATATTGAGACCCCCATTCGCCTGATAGTGTGCACAGAAATTATTGTAATTCACTTCCAAAAAATGATTAGGAGCTGACTTCAGCTGAGTAGGAGCACGTGTCTGTGTTGGCATTTTTAGGAATTTAAAACAACAGTTTAATGTAAAATTCAAACTCCTGATTCTTTTTGAAGATCTGAGGAACAGCAATGTGTAGAAATCTTATTAAATTAGATGTGGCTCAGTGGTTAGCACTGTCGCCTCACATCAAGAAGGTCCCTGGTTCGAGTCGCAGCTGCATCAGTTGGCATTTCTGTGTAGAGTTTGCATGTTCTCCCTGTTTTGGTGTGGGTTTCCTCTGGGTGCTCCGTTTCCCCCCACAGTCCAAAGACATGCGGTATAGGTGAATTGAATAAGCTAAACTGGCTGTAGTGTATGAGTGTGCATGGATGTTTCCCAGTACTGGGTTGCAGCTGGAAGGGCATACGCTGTGTAAAACATATGTTGGATAAGTTGGCGATTCATTCTGCTGTGGCGACCCCTGATGAATAAAGGGACTAAACCGGAGAAAAATGAATGAATGTTGTTGTTCAATGTAGTCTTATAGCTACATTTGTTACTGTAAGCTATCTGAATATGTAGTAATATCTTCAAAAATCTATTCTAATTTTTACTACTAAGTATTGCATGATTTGGTGGTGTGCTAAAAAACAATATATTTACTTAAGCATAATGTAATTTTAAATAATTACTGTAATTAAATTGAAATCTGTTTAAATAATTAATCTCTGACAAATTTAATAAGGCATTTAAGAATAATTGTCTTTTACAAACAAGTATAGGTTTCTTCACATTAAAGGCATTTCCATTGTGTGTCCATTATTTAACTGCTTTATTTGATTTTTGTTGTGTTCCAAATCAATCCACCTTCTTAAAGCACTTTGGAGTTAGTTTTTTTGACCGCCATATTGTAGGGTTGTTCCAAACTGAAGTGCTCAAAAGTGGCTACTTCAAAGTACATTTCACAATGAAGGATTTTGAAGAGTAGTAATATAATGAATACTTTTGCTCCTGTGATCCCTTAACTTGTGATGCAAATGACAAATTGACAAATAAGTGTGATCTAAAGAACAGTTTGGCAGGTCCTCTTCTGCTCTGAATGGTAAACCCTACAAATACTGTAGGGTATATTTGAGTTCTTCAGAATAGAATGCTAACTAACCCAGTGGAGACCTGGTTTAGGGACCGGGTTCTGGGTGGCCTTTCATGATCAAGCTGGGTAAAATAGTTTACAAATGCCCACTTATTGCAAACAATTTATAGATTGGGCAAGACCTGGAAATCAGTTTGTTCTTGATGTTCTTGATTCTGGATTCATTTTTTTGTATAAAAGTCCACATGTAGTCTATGGAAATGCCAATATGAACAATTTTAAAAATGCTTTCTCTTCTTGTTCTTCAGGACTCTGCGAAGGTGAGACTTTGGTCTGACTCCACCCCATCCTTCGACACACAGCAGAACTCTGCTCAAGCGCTTGCCGTGACATCACTACCTGTCTGGATTTGTTTGCTTCTTAGCCTATTGCTCAGCTGTGATCAGTAAACAGACTAAAGACTTTTGGGACATCTCTTCTCACAGGCCCATGGTTTTGGACCAAATGGAACATATTCAGCTCCAGAGCTGGAGAAACCGGCCATACTGGGCTCATTTTTTTGACATTGAAGTCATCGTGTTATCTCTGTTTCTGTGGAACCACCAGTGAAACCTACAGAATCTGAATTCGCAAGGCACTTTTGTAGAAATGAATGTGGTTAGTCAAACACAAAGGCCAGTGGAAAATGTACCTGTACATATGTAAATAATGTCACCACAGAGTCAATATGAAACTGTGCTGTTCATTCAGAATTTCAGTGTAAAATCATATTTTTTGAGAGAAAGAGAGAGGGAGCTTGGTTGGAGTGAATTCAAAAGACTAAATCTAACAAGTTTCGAAAGCCCAAATTACCTTCTAGCACTCCAAAATCAATTCCTGATGAAATGTGGAGAGGAGTGAAATGAAGCTTTTTCTGCTTTCTTTTATAGTTCCTCATGCATCAGTTCAACCATTTGGAGAAGCCCTTGAGGAAAACAGGGATTTAATATCATTCTGTTCAACTTGACTGAAAAGAAGACATAGGCTATTTCTGATCAATAATGGAATGGTAAAGCCTTTGGGTGGAAGTAAACAATACTCTTCCCGAGGCCCTCAAAATATAGAATGTGCTTTTGGGACATAAGCTACTTCAACTAGCCAATCTTCAGATGCTGATTTGGGACTCGTTCATCTTAGTTCTGGCATCTCCACAACTTTGTTTCCTGCCCAGTGCTGTGTCTTTATGTATATTATGGTATGTTTATAAGGAGTCCCGGTGGCTGTGATCTTTTAGCATTTAAGGGGTCCTGCTTAAGGCCTCTTGATGTTTTTAAGGTAGGCTGGAAATCTCATTATGGAACATTCTTTGGTTCATCATATGGCACTAATAAAAGATGCTGGTTCATTTAAAGCCTAATGCTGTTCTTTTGAGACTCCAAATCTTTTAACAAACTGGCATTAAAATGTGGAAAAGTTAGTCAGTTGAAACTCCACGTGGAATGTGTCTTTCAGAAGCACGCTTGGGGCCAAATGTGTGGAAAAACGGTTATTCATAGGTAGAAGTAAAGCAGTAGAGATTTCTTATCTGACATAGAGATAGTTTATGGACAGTTAAATCAAGTAAACTGTGGCAGGGGGATTATTTGGATCTCAAGAAGGGAAGAACATTTTGTCAAAACTTGAACGTGGTAAATCCATTAATTCCACAAAGATAAATTTTGTGGAACGCTTTTAATTCTTCAGCAAGAGCTACAAAATCGTAAGTAAAAGTGATGTTATTGCCTATCTCTGATGTGATTTTTGATGGGTATGTGAAACAATAAAAATAGATTAAAAATGCACTTGAATCTAATTTCACAATAAACGAAACATAATAGATAATTTTCTTTCCTAAGAGCATTTTATATTTCATCAAACATTTGAGATGAGAGGTGGTACATGGCCCAAACTTAAAGCAGATGTAGATATGACTGAAGGGATAGTTTATCCAACTGCACATTGTCAAATGTTTTCAAAACTTTGAGTTTTTTTAAACTGTTAAACACTGTCATTGTTGAAAAAACAAACACAGAAGTCAACAGGTTTCCAGCTTTCTTCAAAATATCTTCTGTTCTGTTCAACAGTAGAAATAAGTCAAACCGTTTTGTTACAATAAAGGACAAGTAAAAAATGACAACTTTCAGTTTTGGCTGAACTATTCCTTTAATATGGAGCAACATGTGGACACTGGACAATGAGCTGCTCATATGTAAATAAATGAATCAAAAGATTGCATTTAGTTATAATGAGGTATAATACACTAATAAAATATATAAAGCTTTTTAAGCATCTTCCAAATTCTTATCTACAGTTCTATGCAAAAATTTGGGCACCCCTCTGTATAATAATGTGCTCTTTATGAGATCAGAATGAAATGCTATTTGGTTTCTAAAGAAACCTAGATAATGTCATGTTTTTCAGACAGAAATAAGTAGTGTAGCAGTATTGAGATGTGTGAAATTAAACTGAAACAAAAAAATAGGCTGTGCAAAAGTTTTCTCTCTTTTGTGTGTATTTCAAAACCTGTAGTCACTTAATGCTGATTGATTACAACACAAAATTGATTTGACTCAGTGAACCTTAACAATGCTAACACAGATGCAACCAATTATGAAAAAGGATATTTAAGACAGCTGATTTGCTAGTTGTGCTTCCCTTATTGTGAACCTGAAAGTAGCAACCTGGGAACCTCAAAATAACTTCCTAATGACCCTAAAACTAGGATAATTCACCAACATAAATTAGGTGGATACAAAAAGCTATCACAAAGGGTTAAAGTCTCTGTCTCTACAGCCAGAAATATAGTAAGATAATGGAATACCACAGGAATGTGCTAGACCAAGAAAAATATCTGAAAGGCAAAGGCGAAGAATGGTTAGAATAGTCAAAGACAACAGACCACCTCCAAAGAGCTCCAAGAACATCTTGCTGCTAACAATATCATTGTACATGGTTCCACAGTTCAGTGCATTCTTCACAAAGAACAGCTCAATGGAAGGTAATGCAGAAGAAGCCTTTTCTTTTGTTTGAGGGAGGCAATGGCTCATCTGGACAAGCTTGAATCATTTTGGAAAAATATGTGGACAAATGCCACAACTATAGGCATTTTGCATGGCGAAAAAAGAACACAGCATTCCAGGAGAAAAACCTGCTCCCTACTGTGAAATATGGTAGAGGGCCCCTCATGCTGTGGGAATGTGTGGCAGGCACTGGCACTGGAAACGTTATTAGAGTTAAGTTTGTATGAATTTCTCCCAGTATCAACAGATTGTAAAGAACAATGTTCAAGAATCAGTAAGGAGGCTGAAGTTACGGCAGGGTTGGACGTTTCAGCAGGACAATGACCTAAAGTACAGTTCCAGTTCAACCAAGGAATTCATGCTCAGATACAATATGATGTTCTAGAATGGCCATCCCAGTCCCCAGACTTGAACATCATCGAAAATCTATAGATTGATTTGAAAAGGGATGTTCTTGCTCTGCACCCATCAAACCTGACTGAACTGGAGAAATTTTGCATGGAAGAATGGTCCAAAATTCCTTGGATATAAGAAGCGTCTACAGGATGTATATTTCAGCAAAAGGTGGCTGCACAAAAGATTGATGTCATTATTCTGTTGGGGTGGCCAAATTTTTTGCACCTGTTTTCTTTTGTTGACTCAAATAGCATTGCATTTGTTGATTAAATGTTATGTCAGAACTGAAATGTTGCTTTTTCCTTAGGGTATAAAATATCTAAATGAAACCGCTCATTTGAAAGGCCAGCAGGCTATGGCTTGCAATTATGAAAATTATCAGGCGTGGCCAAACTTTTGCATAAAACTTTAGACCTGGTGTGACATTTGACCAAATAATACAGAATAATAAACATGCATAATATAAATAAAAGAAAATGTTGGAAAGATAAAAGAAAATTAATCAAAAGATTATTAAGTGCTATTCATTGGTTGCCATTACAAAGCTTTCAGGATCTTTCTATGCACAGCATTTCTCTTCAAGTAATGTCAACTCATGTCTCATTGGTTTTGATCTATATATACGGAGAATGATAAACTGAGTGATGTTCTGAACCAAATTCAAAGTGAAATAACTCAGAAACTCAGTCAGCCGCTTTCATCATGGTCTGTTACCCAATCACGCAGGATATCAAGATCCTCAGACCCACATGGAAAAACACTGCAGTTGTCTTGGCTCTGAGCCCAATTATAATGCAGCTTTTCCATACCAATCCATTTTAAAACATTTTATTGATTAGATCCCAGCCACAGGTATGGATTTCTTAAATAAAAATTGCCTATATTTAAGCGGAATTTATGGGTTATGCTTTTAATATCCTTTTGTCTAGTTCATTTTTCAGCTTAGAAATTAGCCTTCCTTATTCACTTTTTCGCTTTTTTTATGGCCTAAAGGTAACAATTGTATTCATCAGAAGAAGCAACTGCAAAATTAAAATGTGATCTTTATGTAATCTACACCCAAAGCTTGTGGTAGCTTTTATTTCGACCAAGCTTTGTTCATTTGCTTTAGCTGACATTTGAAAACCGGCTGCAACAAGCACACTGCAGCGCATTTTGGACTGGATGCAAAATATTTACACTAACCCCATATAATCATGGCGCTGGGGGAAAATCAATTAAATCTATTTGCTGAGGCGTGTTAAAAAGAGTTCATTTAAAAAAAAAAAATGAGCCAGAGGCCCTGTCCCGAAAGGGCAGTGCTATAATACACTCGAGCACCTCCAGCCCTCATCCTTCCATTTTCAATCCCAGACCGTTCATTGATCCACCTGAGTGTAGACTAAAATCATCACGCAATACATCTCAATATGCTGGCGACACCTCTATCACAGGTAATTGTTGGGTGCATTTATATGACTATGTGTTGAAATGAAGAATTCAAGCATGTTCCAGATAGTGATCTGGTGAGATATCTAGGACGCAATTTTTTATTGTGAATAAACATGGTGTCAGTGTGAGATTATGTGTGTGGCTTCTGTGAAGAACTGCAAAGGGCCTGGTGTCATTTCACAGCTTTTCAAAGGAGCTTATGGAACTGGAAGGGTTGTGAAATGTAAATGTACAGTAGAGATGAAAATTAGAGATCAACTTGTAAATACTTTAAAGTATTTACAAACTTATTTATTTATTAGGTATTCTATTTTTGTAAATATTTTTTTAGAAGTAACTTAAAAATAAGTAAAAAATAAATGTCAAAATCTTCAATGTTCAAATTTTGAGGTGATTTCCTCCATCATGCTAGAAAAACAATGTTTTACAAAATAACCAAGACACTTCTATTAAAACTTTATTTTGTAGAAAACACAGTAATCAACTTTGCAGAACAGCAATAATTGTAACATTGAGAAAGAATACAATAAAGATTTCTCAAAGTTACAGCAGCCAAAATTATTGAGAAGTGTACAGATACCTGCAAACAATACTGTAAAAAAAGTATCTGTTAACAGTTTCTGTATTTTGTGAGTTTTCTGTTTATTTGTGGTTGTGAATTGCATTATGGGATGCTGATCTCTGCTCTGTTGACTTTTGATGTTGAAAATTCAACTCAAATATAGTTTAGCAAAAGTGACTTTTATTGACATTTTAGTCATATGAAATATTATAATGTATAAGAAATAATAAAGTAGAGAAATAAGTAAAATAACAGAAAATGTACTGGCAACTTAGTTCAAGGTTTTATAGCGTAATATACAACACTAACCCAGACAATATATCACTTTAAACTATTAAAAAATGTTAATAAAACTTTTTTTTTTTACTTTTCAAGGCCCCATAATGCAACTCAAAAGAATAAATAAATGGGGAGAAATAAATAATAAAAATATGAATAACAAAATACGAAAAACTAATTTATGGATATTTTTTACAGTGATGTGCTGGTCCTTAATATAGGGCTATACTGAAGCATAAGGGGTCCCAGTGCTATACCAGCCCAGGGCCATTGAGAGTTTGTTCACTGGCAAATTGTTGACCCCTTAGTGCTGGCTTCACATGTGCAGCCCTCACCTAGCCCACAGGAAGCCCTCACTAGGCTCACACAGCAATTTTGCTTCTTAACAGCAGATGTTTAACATCAATTCTCAATAACCCTCAGTTAATCACTAAATAATATCATTAAGTTGATCAATGCTTCTATGTTTTTGAATCTGTTATTAATATATAAATAATTAACAATATTTGAGAAGGCAAAGCTGATTAAAATTCCATGTTGAAGTTTATTCAATAAAGTTCTGCTATTTGTAGATCAGCCTCAGCAGCTGGTAACAAAACTTAAATTAAGTCAGATTTTAGTTGTGTGAGAGGTTTGCAAGTGTTTCTGTTTCTTGGCGACTTTAAAACAGCATACAGAAAGGAATTAAAGTCTCTCTTTTTTTGGCTGTGTTGCTATCTGTACGTATATAGACCCTTTTCACATTTCTGGGTTTGTCAGTAGGAGAAATCTTCATAATTGGGTAAAATTAGAGATCAGTGAATGGGAGAGTATTGCAAATGCCTATTTGATCAAATAATAAAAGAAAAAACTCCACTATAGTCTTTTCACAACTTTTAAAACATGAAAAAAATAATAATAAAATAAAAAATTGTATGTGTCTGACAAGAAGAGAGAACAATGTCAGATTTATCGTTTCGCCCATACATTCGCTGCATTACAAACACCTTACGTAAGTGAAAATTAGTTTTTTTGCAATTTGATTCAAAGATTATATAATAAAGTTGCCATAGCCCACAGTGCCTCACATCACTAGTCACTAGACATCAGTGTGATACTGCCACATGATGCCTGGAAAAATGAAAGGGTTGTATATGTATTTTTTGTTGTTGTTTTTTTTACCAGCATATTTAAATAATTTGACAGTTGTATATGCACACTTTTTCGATGGACTGAGAACCTTTGTTGTGTTTTAGGTCTAGGGACTCTTAATATTATAGGCCTGCCAATAAAATGGTGTGAGCAGCCATTTTGTAAAGAAAAAAAAATGCTATATGAGTGTTCCATAAGTGCACACTGTGAACTTTTTTTCAGTTGGAGAATTACCTGTTTTTTTTTTTTCTTGTGGGGTCTCAAATTAGCAGATTTATATATTTTCTCTTTTTGGGGACATTCAGTTTTCCATTAGGACTAGTTTCTACCCCAAAGCAGAACAAGATGGAGAAAACGGATTGATGAGTATAAACTTTACTTATTGATTGAATGAATGAACTCTACTGATTACCTGTGCAGGCTGTTTAAGCTAAGTTTTGCTGAACACGGCTCACTTCTACAAGTGATTGAGTTACATTTGCAATTTTTTAGTTTTGTGCTGCTTTGGGACTTTGTTTTATTTTGCAATTGCATTGATATTTGTGTATTACTTCTACTGTATGTAACATCAGTAAAAGGAAGGATACAGTCGAACGGTGCTTGTGATAATGACTATAACATGAATATGAATATAATGTAACAGACATTATTATTCTCTCACATTGCTCTGCTGTGGTCTGCTCTTCAGTCTCTTTCACAGTTTACTGACTGTACTGTTTCTTAGACATAACTTTGTCACCAAGGATATTACAAAGAATTTCAATCATGTTTAGATCATGGCTTTAGGCTGCAATTTTTATCATTTTGATGTTTTCAGCTTCCAAGAGCTTCTCCACTGACTTTTTGATAGACTTTAGTTTCAGTTTTCCCCAGTTTGATGACGGAAATCTGTATGATCTTCCCATACAGTGTGGGACATTACAATACAATATATACATCTTGAGACATGGTTAAAACAGTGACTTTGACATTTTTAGTTGTTTGAAACAATACTGTATTGTCTGTGTTTGTTATTATTATAGCACAAAAACTGGTAATGAGCTTGTACTTGTTTCACATTTTTTCCATATATTTCATCTTAGACTCTTTCAAATAAGAAACATTTCAAAGGGTAAACATTTTCAACATCCTGTGATGTTGAAGCAGATACCATAATGCAGTTCAAATGTGTAACTAAATGAAAATCTCAGTATATGGGCAACTACTACTTAAACTTATTTATTTTTAATTTGTATTTTAGCTCTGCTTTATATAGAAATATCCTTAGTGGTGACAGGTTGTATGCTGTCATTTATTCTCTAAAAAACATTTAAATCCCAGACCCATTTACAGCTTAAATCCATCTATTATATCACACACTGCAAATGTGTGTGCTTCTACAGCATGCTGCACCTGTTTCATTTATCTCACAGTAAGGATGTCAACATACGCTGGGTTTCCAAGTGAATGGTTGGTGAGACCTAAAGGTGTCCAACCTCCTGTCATCTCCTGTCTAAATTATGGTCTGTAGCCATTTCACGGTATTTAGAGTTTCATCATAGTAGACACGAGGTTGTAATGCGTCACCACATGGAGCAGGAGTCAGCTTTAAGAGCTCTGATCTGATCCCTGCTGATGGCAATTCCTTTAGTAAATTCCTGGTTAAGTCACATAAAATTGGATAGTAGTAAACTTTTGACACACATTTTATGGGTGTTTCACATTTTATTTGTCCAACGAGTGGGAAATTCCATTGGACACTGGTAAACTGGGCTTTAGAGAAGTTTTAGTCTTAGTGGGACTTGGCACTAAATACACACTTTTTCCATTTATGAAAAGTGGAAACCTTTTCATGACACAAGATGATTTTGACATAAGCCGCTTTTTAATCTGATTACTTTTTGAAATAGTTTGAAATGAGATTTCAGTAAAATTTTTTTAACTTGCTGTGTAAAATGCAGGACAATCCTTACATTCTTTACAAAAATAAGACAATACAAATATTTAATGTAATAGTTCACTTTAAATTAAAATACTTACCGTTGAAACCCAGGCTCATTGCGGATACGTACCCAGTTCTAAATTTAACCTGGAACCTATTGCAGTCAACTCCACTCTGTGTCCTAGGTTCACCAATGTATGCAGCAAGCTATTCCACCCCATAACATTCATTTCAAAGATTAAATGCAGCCAGACCTACCTCTGGTTACATAATTCACACTCTCTAAAAATGTAGACAGGGGTACGTATCCACAAGCAAGTAGTTTTTTTCTTTTCTTTTTTTCTGTTGAACACTAAACAATATGTTCCAAAGAATGCTTAAAACTGGTAGCCACTTCTAAAGTAGGCGGGAAAGAAACTCAATGGCTATTGGTGTTCAACATTCTTCAAAATATATTTTGTGCTAAACAGAAGAAACAAACACAAACAGGTCTGGAAAAAACTGAATCATAACTAAATAATGACAGAATATAGAAGTGAACTAGTGAACCTCGTAAATTTACTGTTTTGTATGTGTATGTTTATTGATATGTCTTAATATATTTCATAAATTCCCTATTATATTATATTATATTATATTATATTATATTATATTATATTATATTATATTATATTATATTATATTATATTATA
>CAIGQZ010000690.1:10493635-10507694 GCA_903798205.1 Danio tinwini | reverse complement strand
GTTCTATAAATATTTAGGCACACATGATACATTCTTCATACATAGGCTCACATGATATGTTCTATACATATATAGGCACACATGATACATTCTATACACATATACATAGGCACACAAGATATATTCTATATATCAGCACACATGACACATTTTATACATACATTTTATACATAGGCACACATGATATATTCTATACATACATAGGAACACATGCTACATTCTATACATAGGCACTTTTGTCAGGGTTGGGGATAGAACCCGGGTCTTCGGTGTGAGAGGTGAATTACTTAACCACTGCGCTATACATATATAGGCACACATGATACATTCTATACACTTCATACATAGGCACACATGATACATTCTATACACTCCATACATAGGCACACATGATACAAATTATACATTGGCACACATGATATATTCTATACACTTCATCCATAGGCACACATGAAACATTCCATACACAGGCACACATGATACAAACTATACACAGGCACACATGATACATTCTATGCACTTCATACATAGGAACACATGATACATTCTATACATAGGCACACATGATATTTTCTATACACACTATACATAGGAACACATGGTACATTCTATACACTTCATACATAGGAACACATGATACATTCTATACATGGACACACATGATATATTCTATACATAGGTACACATAATACATTCTATACATATACACACATGATACAAATTACACATAGGCACAGATGATACAAATTATACATAGGCACTCTTGTCAGGGTTGGGGATAGAACCCGGGTCTCCAGTAGGAGAAGTGAATTACTTACCCACTGCGCTAGATACATTCATGATACATTTTATACATAGGCACACATGATACATACTATACATAGGCACACATGAAACAAATTATACATTGGCACACATGATACATTCTATACACAAGCACACATAATACATTCTATACACTTCATACATAGGCACACATGATACATTCTATACATAGCCACACATGATATATTTTATACACACTATGCATAGGCACACATGATACATTCTATACATATATAGGCACACATAATGCATTCTATACATAGGCACACATGATACATTCTATACACTTCATACATAGGAACACATGATTCATTCTATACATAGGCACACATGATACATTCTATACATAGGCACACATGATACATTCTATACATATATAGGCACACATAATACATTCTATACATTTATATATAGGCACACATGATACATTCTATACATATATAGGCACACATATTACATAGGCACACATGATACATTCTATACACTTCATACATAGGCACACATGATACGTTCTATACATATATAGGCACACATGATACATTCTATACACTTCATAGGCACACATGATACAAATTATACATAAGCACAAATGATACATTCTATACATATATAGGAACACATGATACATTCTATACATAGGCACACATAATACATTTTATACATAGGAACACATGATACATTCTATACATATATAGGCACACATAATACATTCTTTACATAGGAACACATGATATATTCTATACATAGGCATTCTTGTCAGGGTTGGGGATAGAACCCGGGTCTCTGGTGTGAGAGGTGAATTATTTAACCACTGCGCTAGAAGTTGATGAACACAGGTATGACACTCTATACATAAGCACACATGATATATTCTATACACACTATACATAGGCACACATGATACGTTCTATACATATATAGGCACACATGATATATTCTATACACACTATACATAGACACACATGATACGTTCTATACATATATAGGCACACATGATATATTCTATACACACTATACATAGACACACATGATACGTTCTATACATATATAGGCACACATGATACATTCTATACACTTCATACATAGGCAAACATGATACAAATTATACATAGGCACACATGATACACACTATACATAGGAACACACGATACATTCTATACATAGGCACACGATACATTCTATACATAGGCACACATGATATATTCTATACAGACTATACATAGGAAACACATAATACATTCTATACACTTCATACATAGGAACATGATATATTTTATACACTATACATAGGCACACATTATGTGTTCTATACATATATAGGCACACATGATACATTCTATACACTTCATACATAGGCACACATAATATATTCTATACATAGGCACACATGATACATTCTATATATAGGCACACATGATATATTCTGTACATAGGAACACATGCTACATTCTATACATAGGCACTTTTGTCAGGGTTGGGGATAGAACCCGGATCTCCGGTGTGAGAGGTGAATTACTTAACCACTGTGCTACAAGTTGATGAACACAGACAATGTATACATGACACACTATACATAAGCACACATGATACATTCTATAAATATATAGGCACACATGATACGTTCTATACAATTCATACATAGGCACACATGATACATTCTCTACACTTTATACATAGGAACACATGATACATTCTATACATAGGCACACATGATGCGTTCTATACATATATAAGCACACATGATACATTATATACACTTCATACATAGGCACACATGATATATTCTATACACAGGCACAGTCTATACACTCCATACATAGGCACACATGATACAAATTATACATAGGCACACATGAAACATTCTATACACTTCATACATAGTCACACATGACATATTTTCTACGACATTCTATATATAGGCACACATGATATATTCTATACATAGGAACACATGCTACATTCTATACATAGGCACTTTTGTCAGGGTTGGGGATAGAACCCGGATCTCCGGTGTGAGAGGTGAATTACTTAACCACTGTGCTACAAGTTGATGAACACAGACAGCGTATACATGACACTCTATACATATACACACGATACATTCTATACATTATAACTTATTAGACTTATTATAATTGTCTCTATTTTAGCTTTTCTCTCAAAAACAATCTGGACTCTGGTAGTGTGAGTACGGTACCTTGGCAAGAAGACCTATCACAGCAGGCTGTTGCTTAATGCTTTGAAAAAATCTTCATTGTGTGAAAACAAACAAGCTGTTATGAAGCAGATGGACAGACTGGGTAAGATAAAGATGTAACAGTTTATTAGGAAAACATAGAACACTAACAGGTGAACACGTGAATGTTGCCACTCCTCCAGGGGGAGCTTGATGGCGAGAAGCTCCCGGTTGCCGATGTCGTAGTTCTGCTCCGCCGGGTTAAGCTTCCGGGAGAAATAGGCGCATGGATGGAGTAATTTAGGCGTCCTGTGGTGTTGTGATAGAATAGCTCCTACTCCTGTGGTGGATGCATCTACTTCAAGGATGAAAGGAAGGTCTGGGTCAGGGTGAGTCAGGAGTGGGGCTCGGGTAAACGCCTCTTTGAGGTTTTGGAAGGCTGCGGCAGCTTCGGAAGACCAGACTAGTTTTTTGGGTTTGTTTTTCAGGAGGTTAGTGAGTGGAGTGGTGACAAGGCTGTAGTTCCAGATGAAGCACCGATAGAAATTCGCAAATCCAAGGAATCGTTGTAATTCTTTTATGGTTGTGGGTTCTGGCCAGGACACAACAGACTTGATCTTCCCCTCGTCCATTCGAACACCTGTTTGCTCGATGATGTATCCTAGGAACTGGACAGACTTTTAATGGAAGGAGCATTTCTCAGCTTTCAGATACAATTGATGTTTTCTTAGTGTTTGTAGGACCTCCGCAACATGGTGGCGATGTTCTGCCTCACTCCGGGAGTAGATGAGGATATTATCTATATAAACAATGACAAAGCAATGCAGGAACTCCCGGAGGACTTCATGAATAAAGTTCTGGAATACAGACGGAGCGTTAACCAGACCATATGGCATAACCAAGTTCTCATAGTGGCCAGTAGGGGTCACAAAAGCGGTTTTCCACTCATCATTCGCACGTATTCTCACCAGGTTGTATGCGCTGTGGAGAACCAAGAATTGAATTTTCTCCGTTTGTAGCAGTCCTACTTAGAGTTGAATATGTTCACATCTACGATGGATACAGGCCTGAGAATGAATATTGCGGGTTATGGGTTGGATCTGGTAGACGTGCGTCGAGGCTTCGGTGCTGAGTTGAAGTTGTTGACAGAGGGCATGTGAGATGAAATTCCCAGCTGACCCAGAGTCGATAAGTGCGGTGGCTGTAACAGAGACAGAGCGAGTAGTTAACAGAACATTTGTAGTGAGCGGATGCATCTTGTCTATATCTGAACTGAACACACTCACCGAGGAACGTATGGGACGGAGTGAACAGCCCAGATGGACATGTCCACTAGCACCGCAGTACATGCACAGACCCCGGGTCAGCCTCCTCTGTCGCTCGGCAGTTGTTAGTCTACCCGACTCAATGATCATGGGTTCTAGTTCTGGAGGGGTTACTGACTCAGACGGACGGGGGAGTGCTTGTAGGACTGGCTCAGGGTCATGTTGGTAGCATGTTGGTATGTGGTGAGGAGAGATCGCTCATTCCATCCACTGGCTGCAGCCAGAGTACGAAATCGTAAGGCATAATCCTGTGTGGACATCGTACCTTGTTTCAGATGGTATAGTTGTTCTCCAGCCGCTACTTCCCCATCGGAAAGACCAAATACCTCCTTAAAATACGTTGTGAAAGCTTGGAGGGAAGTCGTTACCGGCCCAGCTTGCTGCCAAATGGTTTCGGCCCACCGGAGAGCAGGTCCAGATAGAAGAGAGATGATATAAGCGATCTTGGAGCGATCTGTGGGGTATAAAGCAGGTTGCATGGTGAATACTAGAGAACATTGTAAAAGAAATCCATTGCACTCCTCCGCCCTGCCTGAGTAGGGCGCTGGTCGAGACATGGGACTGGAAGAGGTGGTGGACGGCAAAGAAGACGATGCGGAAGTGCTCGGGACTGGCGGTGCTTCGGGAAGTGGCGCTGATGGTAGTAGGATCCTCTTCAAAGTGTCCACCAGCTCTTGGAAGTGATCAGGAGTGCTCATGTTGTCAACGGTCGTGGTCCGGGCTTCTGTTATGAAGCAGACGGACAGACTGGGTAAGATAAAGATGTAACAGTTTATTAGGACAACGTAGAACACAAACAGGTGAACAGACTGGGAGGATGAATGAGCTGGATGGATAACTGTCCTTTTCTTGGCAGAATGGAGGAGACACAACGGGGAAGACGGATAGCACACACCACTGACTGGATACACAGGAGACAGGAACAACTAGGGGTAAACAGAGACATGATAAGTACAAGGATGCTAGTTCGTGAGTGTTAGCCAGGAGAGTGAACACTCAGAGTCCGCTTCGTATAAACGAGCCCGGACACTGAGTGAAGTGAGGTGTGTGCTTATATAGTGAGCCAGGGGATTGGATGCAGCTGTGCGTGATTAAAACTCAGGTGATGGTGCTCGCTGTGATTGAGTGCAGGAAGAGCCTGGCCAATCCGTGACACAAGCTGACACTTGAACAGGGTGATGTTTTATTAGTTAATGAAGCAATTTTAGAACACACAGAAACACTAAAAACACAGTGTTTCAGGCTCCAAATAGAATGTTATGTCAAAAACATGTTGCTATTAATGGTAAAACAAGGATGGTAAATAAAAAATAAATAAATAAATACATAAATACATAAACAGTAAGAGAGAATATATATATTTTAGCATTCAAAACTAATACATTTATTTTCTACTATTAATCAAATTTTAAATATTAGTTTTCAAGGGCCATAATGTTTAATATTCATGGCTGGTTAATTTTCTAAATTCTGCATACACTGATTATGGAGTTCTGATAGTGGGTGAAGCTGTAACTGATAATGATAAAGTGGGATGCTGTTAGTGTAATCTGTGCTCTAGAGCTGACAATGTGAAACTGCCTCTGTTTATACACGGATGACCTTTTTCCAAAAGTCTCCTTCATTGTGTGATTTTTCTTTGTTATGTGATTTTCCATAAAATGGCAAACGCAGCACATGAGGCAGTAATGGCTGGGTTATTTGCTTGAATTACATTCAGAAGCACTTTTTTAGTCTGGAGGTTTAAATGTGGTGCTTTTAATTCAATGTAGTAAGAACAGCCTGAGAAATAAACAGCCCGTCCATGTCTCAGGAGGGATTACGTTCTCATATCATTTGATAGTCTGGATCACAGGGGTGTAGAGGGAGATAAATGACCTCTTGGGTTTCAGCTTTTCAATTTCCTTCCTGTGCTGCCCTTCCTGCAAGTGTTGACCACACATTTTCTGGCTGGATTGAAGCCGGAGGCAGCTGGAAAAGAGTCATGCTCCTCAGAAGTGCAGCAAGGTTGCTGGATTTTGAATTAAATATGAATGGTTTCAGTATAGCCTATTTATTTTTTTTAGCATATACATAAATACAAAGTGCAGCTAATCATTTATACATGAAAATTTACTGGTAAATTTTACAATTGATTAAAAAAGAAACAAGTAATAGCACATAACATTTTGTAGATGAACTGAAATTGTGCGTGTGGTGGGCAGTTGACAGGCAGTACAAATATTTTTTGTGAAACCATTTTTATAGAAAAAATATGTAGTTTGAAATCTGTTGTGGAATTCATCATCATTATATCTTCTGCTTATCTAGGGCTAGGTCGTAAGGGCTACAGTCTTAGGATAGAACCTGTGAAACTTCCTTTTACGTTTAGAGGGATGCCAAGGCATTCTCAGGCAAACTGAGTGACAAAGCCCTATCCCAATTCAATATTTTTACCCCTACACCTTCCCCTATGCCTTCCCCTTGGTCCTTAAAACAGAGTGTGAAGGGGAAGGGCTTAATTTACAGATAATGTCATTACATGTCCTTGCAAGCTCTTACTTCATATGGGATTGATCTCCTGTAGTTATTCCATTTGCATTATTTATTGGTATTTATCTTCAGGAAATCACCAAAGCCAACAATATCATGTTACCATAACGATATAATATGGCAATAAGCTTGTAACTGTACTGTGTATTTAGACCGTGGCCATATTCATTTATGCAAGCGCAAGAAAACAACATTAACGTTATACCAGACACTGTAAAAAGCTACTTGTAATTGCCAGCTACTAGACTTTTCTGACAGGTTATTCGAGTGTCATCGAGTGACAGATGTTAAGGCCCCGTTTACACTAGTACGTTTTAGTTTTAAAACGGCGTTTTAGAATGAAAACGATCCGCGTCCACACTAGCGTTTCACCCAGCGTTTCTGAATAGCTCTCCGTCTACACTAAAACGGTAAAGACGCACATCACGTGACCATACACACACTCTCTGGCATGTGCTGCAGCGTGCGTTGAGCACATACCCATATGACAGCTGTGCACGTCGGACTGTTCATCACAAATCTCTCGATGGATCTAATCTCACTATATTTGTTAAACGTGATATTTAATTCATCTTGTTGTCTATATCTAATGACATATTCCCTGTCTTTGGTCTTTTGAATCTATTACTTGTTCTCAGGTAACGTGTTTTGGCTGAGCAAAGATAAGTTAGTTTAATATCCTAATTAATGTAACAGCGGACACCACATCTGACTGATTGCTTGCCTCTATTGTATAAACTTATTGTGCGATATACTTTTATAATGGCCTTTATTATTTATTCAATGAAAGAGAGGGTATGTTTCGTATTTTCAATGAAAATATAAGGAGGCAGTAATGTTATAGGCTCCGTTTTGTTATAAATATGCATTAAGATGACGCTCATATTATGCAGCTACACGACGCCTTAAAGAAAGTGAAACAGCATAGCCAGGGTGATGTGAGACTGAACTGTGTGTAGGCTACTTCTGTATGTTTTGCATGGATAACATTAAAACAACCCTCTTGCCTCACTCTGCTGTGGTGAGAAAAAAAAAACTCTTATTCAGTATCTCTATCCACAGATATCACTAAATCCTGTCAGTCACTTACTTTTATGTATTTGCAAAAGTTTTTGTTTTGTCTTGCTTTAAAGTAAAAAAGATGGAAAACACAAAATCTGTTTATGTAACAGCAAAATATTATTGTAATATTAATATTTTTTGTCTGTAGACTATTAAAGTTGACTATTAAAACAAAAAACAATGCATTCTATGAATATGATACAGTATGTGTCCTTGCTATTTTAATGGTGGAAATCAGCTTGTACAGAGAGTGATTGTTTGACAGATCAAATTAATCACACCTACACAACACTTGCAGAGCTGCCAACTCTCATCATATTTTATGAAGTGCTTCAGTTCAAGTGTTTCATTATTGCGGGATGTAGTACTTTTCTTGGCAAGTGTGTATTAAGAACATTTATATTAGCTTTGTGATCCAGGCTGTAGGTACACATAACCGTTTTTTCGCTGGTATTCATCTATCAGTGAGCTGAACAGTGAATGAGAGCAGTGTTGGAATGACACAGTCTTACTGGAAAACATAACTGTTAGATGTTTTGGTGAAGTGAAAGGTCCATGCAAATTCATTAGTCTGAAAATGTCGTTAGGAGATTTTTTGGGAGGAAAAGTAAGCACAAAGGCCCATCCCGAAACATCTCACAAACATATATCATATCCTCCCTCCACCAAACTTTACCCTTGGATTTACAGACAGAGAAGCATGATTGGTCAATCCAGGGAACAAGTCGACTGCTACAGAGGCTGTATGCTTTACACCATTGCATTTGGTGATGTACGGCTTGGTTAACGCTGCCTGAGCTCCATTCTTTGACAAATCTCGACATGAAAAAATACTTTAGTAATGTATTGTAAATAATATAGTGTTTTTGAACCATAGTAAAAGTGTATTATATGTGTATTAGTGTATTATAATGAATGTAACAGCATTCTTTAGTAGTAACTATCATGAGCTCATAAACTGTAATAAACACTGTAGTATAATTTAGTTTTTTATTACAGTAAACTGTGGTATATTGTATTATACACCCTATAGTTATAGAAAACTACAGAATTGGGTCATCTGTCTATCATTCATTACTACAGATGAGGCCACAGAGAATACACGAGTGAATGAACATGACCGCACGCAATGCTGCAGTGTTACGCGGTACCACACAAAATGGTCTAACACAAGAAAGACATGACCAGCAGGAGGCAGTTATGTAACATAGTGAACATGAAACATACTTAACATACATGATTATCTCTTCAATAGTACTACATATCTGTTGCGTTACCATAGCAACTGTAAAATTACTCATTTATTCATGTACTTTAATATAGTATGGTTCAAAATGTCTGTAGTGCTTACTATAAATTACTGTAATATTTTTTGTTTGAGTATAGAGGGAGTCTGCAAGTGCTTGATTTTATACACTTGTGGTTGTGGAAGTGAATTCCACCTGAAATCAATGATTTGGAGAGATGTCCCAAAACTGTGAAGGCTGAGATTTCTTGGTCAGGTGGTTGCTGGGGGTTATTTTTCATCTCTATCAGCATACAACATGATTTAATTTGTAAAAGTCACAAACTGCATGTTTAATTGGTCTTCTTGAGTCAAATTGGCTCTGACACCTAACGCCTGATGGCAAAATTTTAAATGCGGCATGCATGGTCAGGTGGTTGCTGGGGGTTATTTTCCATTTCTATCAGCTCGAAACATATTTTCAATTATGTCATTATTACAGTGCATGTGTGCCTTGAACTTGCATTGCTAAAGTCAAATGTTAAATATCTCTTAATTGCCTTCTTCAACTGGTCTCTTAATTGTAAATGTAAAGTTTCCAGGTCTGAAATGTGCACTTTGGGGCCATGAGATGTTGTGTTTTGATGTGCTGGGTGCTTGTGAGGAGGCAAATCGTGGAGGCAGATCGTGTCACAGCTGTTGTAACTGTTCTTAGTCTGTTGTGCCACTAGACTGGAAAATCTGATAAGTGAAATCGACAAGCTGAAGGAAACCCATCAGTATTGTTGCCTTGGCTGTAAAGGGGTCAATTACTCATAATCAATTACATGAAATTCATTTATAATTTATTACAATAAAGATTGTCTTGTTTAAAAAAAGAGGTTTTACAGAAATGTAACATTTTTTTCTACATTTTTCTCAGCTCAAAATAATTGGTTTGCAAAAAAATTTGCAAATCATTACTAATAAATATATTCTAATGTGCTTTCACATATTTGTTTTTAACAAACCTTTTTGTTCATGTTTTCAATGGTATATATAGTTTAGTTCCAGTTAAAATGTGAGCTCAATGTGGCTTCATAGGTAAACTGTAACTTACATGGGAAAACTGTGGCTTACATGAGTACACATTTTCAGAGGTCACTTTGCATACAACTGATTGCAAAATAAAGAGTTTCTGTAAAACAAATAATGCTAAAACTAGAAATATAATCTGTTTCTCCTCTATCAAAACAATTGATAAAACTGATATCTGATAATCTGATAATTATTTCTTGCAAAGTTTGTATGCCTGTAACTAGAGAAGGATTACATTTTCTGTCAGAATGATTAACCATATATTCCTAGCCATGTATTCTTATGCAATTAAAAATGGTAATGTCTTGTATGGTATGGATCAGTATTAGATATATGTGATCTGAATGTTACTCTATGTTCAGATTGTTAAATTCTACCCAATTGGTTAGCTTTGTGCTTTTGACAACTGAAAAGGTATATACAGTAATTTAACTATTTATTTGAGGACACTTTGGGAATTAACCATAGGAAAATGAACAGGATATTTGGTCATTAAAAAATTAAAACAGGGAATACTACCAGGAAAGTGTAACAAAAGTGGGAAAACACAATTTTTCTCTGTATTACTGTTCAAATGTAGTGTTCTGATTACAGTAAGTGCAACTGTTATTCATGTTTTTCCTCATAGTTATAGAATAAATGTAAGACTTGTAGGGTGTACATAAATTAGAGTGGTAATTGTTTTGTGTTCTCTCTACCCTTTCATGTTGTTTCTTTCAATGTATTATTACAAAAAAAGTATGCTGCAATTTCAGTTTACTATGTAAATTTTGTCCTTTTTTATCGAAAGAAAAATTATAAGCATGACGCTGCAAAAACTGTAAATTTTTTTGTCAAAAACTATTGCAATAGCAGGGCTCCAAAGGGTCAGAGCAAGATCCAAAAAGAAAGAAAAAAATAGAGCAACAGTTTCAATCTTCTTTTGTTTGTTCCTTGACCCTGTGACCAAAAGTTAAATTCAAATGAGACATTCAAACTGACCAATCAGCAGGTTTAAAACACTCCAAGCACTCCACTGCTCCAAAACCTTATTCCTTTTCTGACTTTTGAAATTCTAAATGATCTTTTTTCTAAGGTCATGGTTTAAAAAATAATAATATTAAATTAATTAATAAAAAAATAAAACAAAAACCAAATGCCTTCAATGATTTCCAGCCTTTCACAGTATAAAAACATATTAAAGTAATAATATTATAAACAGGTGGCTGAGAAGTACATCCAGATGGAGCTGGATGAGGGAACCCAGAATGCCACAGCAGTAGAGATTTACATTTTAATTAGTCATTACATTTACAAATTTCTTAAAAAGGGATAACAACAATACAAAAAGCAAATTTTTAAGGACCTGGAACTTGTGTATTAAGCTTGTTTGTTCAACCCAGCCTCATTGGACTTACAGTACATGCCACAGCCTTCTTTATTATGAAAGTGCAAATAGTATGCTTCAACACGTTTTTTTTTTTTTTTTTTTATGAACACTATGAATGACTCTAAAATTATTTAACATATTTACAGGGACATCAAATCGATGAATGATTATTTTTGTAATAAAAAAAAAAACAAGTTAACAATGTTCATAATTTGTTATTAATTACATTTGCCTTGCCTATTTATTTCCAAATGGACAACTTCCTGGCATGGTCAGTTTGCTCAGCAACTCACTTTGTATGAAGTTGTGATGCAGAGTACCTGGGTTTGATTTCAGGGACTCACAATTCCACAAAAGAGATAAAAGCAATCTAAAACTAAGGTGGTCGCAGTGCACTTTACTCTTACATCTGCTTTTAAAAACACTATTGTTTGGATCTAGAGAAGGGTTTAGGCCAGTAGTTCACGTTAATGGGTACTACAGGCCTTCTCGTGGACAAGAAAAAAATGTTTTTAAAACAAAATGTATCCTACTAACATTTTTCAGATTTGCAAAACTGTACACAGGCTCCTCTCGTGAATTGATATCTAAAAAGTGCAACGACATTTCAGATGAAATGTAGTCTGAGGCACGTATTTCCAATGAGCCTGGGTTGTGTTTGTTGGTGTAATGCTTAATGCTACAGTAAATTTACAAAACAAGTTCAGTTTGTACAACTCAGAAGTTTTCAGCACCTCTAACTTAAACTCCTCAAGGCTCTCCAGTGTAGTTTTTATTTTAGAAGTTTAGTATTTCATTTCAGTTTACCACTGTATATCGAAATAATTAGGTCTTAAAAAACATTGTTATTATGGATAATAAAGTAAGTCTTGTCTCACCTTGTTCTGAATGCTGTATTATCCAAGTACATTCTTACAACACCCTAGGTGTTCAATATTTATCAGGGTCTTTCCAGATACACTGCATTCCACATGTGGCAGAATTTAGTGTTCTGGTAACTCTGACCCTGCTGGTAACCAATGCCTTTACAAGGCCTGACACATCTCTTTATTCCACACCAGCTTCCCTGAACAGATACTGTTATTAGGCAGTCATGCCATTGAGATTCTGTGTGGCATGTTGTTTCAGTGCAGTCTGCATGCAAAACATGCTCAGCTTTCAGTTGTGAGAATTAGACTGACACCTAGGTCATATCTATTTTTAAGTTAATAAAATGTACCCGTATGATCTATATTGTGTTTACTTAGTATGCCTAGTGATGCGTTTAGTCCTGTTTGTATAGAATTGATCTGGTAATACTGTTTAATGCTGACATACAATCAGATCAGACAATTGCTATCTAACATAACCTCTGCAGTACAATCAATAAAACAAGTAATTTTACTTTATATATTGTTATTTTGCAATAAAACAGTTTAAAAATCTTTTGATATGTGTAGTTTTTTTTTTTTGATAAATTCTTATGTGTACCTAATGGAGACTTCAAGCTAAAAAATTATAACAAATAACAAATATTTTAATGAGCACAATGTTTTTTAGATGCAGTGAGTGAAAATATATTAACTTTATGTAAACCTTTTTGAGTGCCTCAATGGCAGTTTCTCATGCATTTTCAAAGATCATCTTATTCTTATGTAAAAAATGCTTTAAGAGCTCCAAAAAAGACAACATTGTATTTTTTCTCAGTAATTTAATGGGTAACAGTTAAACTTAACTGGACGGGGTGTTCATAAAATGTCAATAAATCTTTCTAATCACGACATAAACATATCATAAATGTGAATGAGATTTTATGTTTATAACTGTCATTAATAGTCATTCGCTCAGTTATGACATTTTAAATGCAAAGATGACATTATTTATGACAACTTGACAAACACACAACCTGTTTTTGTTGTTGTCATGACAACTTGATATTACCAAAACAACAAAACTTATCATAAATCTGATATAAACATGATTGTCATGAAGCCATTATAAATATGTCAAGAATTTTATATCAGTGTCATTAATATTTTTTTTTTACCTTGACTACAGTGGTACAAGCTAAATTTCTCATAATAATGAAAATGTCAAAAAATATTTGACAGAGTAATGAGACAATTTTAATGAGACATTTTAATGATAAACAGTTTGTTCCACTACAAAAGTGATCAGAAAAATATTCAGGACACAATTATAATGACCACCAGTAGTCATGTTTATAACAGATTTATGACAAGTTATGTTCAGCATTAGTTCTATATTCATTCAAGTAGGTTAATTCTGATTAGAGAATTTATGCAGTAGTTCTGGCCTAACTTGTAGATCAACACTGAACCAAAAACTCTGATTCATTCTTAAGCAAAACTGGTTTAGCTCTGTTCAACAGTCCCACTTTCCATATTGGGCACCAACTAGTGCAAGTTGAATAATAATAATAATAATAATAATAATAATAATAATAATAATAATAATAATAATAATAA
>CAIGQZ010000690.1:10446610-10468868 GCA_903798205.1 Danio tinwini | reverse complement strand
TATATTTTTTTTTTTTTTACAAATGGTTTTTCAGTATGACCTGGTTGGTCCCACTTTATATTAAGTGCCGCTTATACCTTTGAACTTACATGGTAACTAGATGTGTAAGTAGTAACTACAGTGTACACACTGGTACATAGTATTTACTTGTGTAATACTGGTGTAACTACAGTACTACACATATGCAACAACACACTGAATAGTATGTGTAAGTTCAAACAGAACAATAGTAACAACACCAAAAAAAGTACTAATCTGTAACAAGAATTATGTAAGTGCATTGTGCAGTTGTTACACATTTGAACTTACACATACTATTCAGTGGGTTGTTACATGTGTGTAGTTACATCAGTATTTCACAAATAAATAATATGTACCAATGTGTACATACTCTGTAGTTACATACTACTTACACATCTAGTTACCGTGTAAGTTCATAGGCAACACAATATAAAGTGGGACCCATATGATTCATCCATGTACACCATACTTATCCAAACCTACCTGATCTCAGACACTCTTTTACAGTATGTTAAATGACCAGGCAGGAGCCCTGGGCTCAAGTATCTCTGAGTATCTCTTAAAAGAAACATAATCAACATGATAGTGTAAAAACTGTTCTAGTCAAATCAATTAATAGCAATCTTATACAATGACAGAAATAAGTGCAGTTAGAATGACTAGTGTTACTAGTTAAATGTTAAATCAAAAATAATTCACAGAATACTTGAAAGTGAAATGGTTTAAAAGCAAGGTTTGCAGACCCCCAAAATACACTTATGTCTGAGCCTTTGGGAATTTGCATGGGTCCATTTGGTAAGTCGGTCATGGTTTGTAATTAACAAAGAAATGCCTATGATGATTTTCAGGCTTTCATTGTAGATTATACCTGTAGTATTATGTATAGATCATATAGTGTGTGATTACATAATGTATAATACATACAGTTGAAGTCAGAATTATTAGCCCCTCTTTGATTTTTTTTCTTTTTAAGTTTTTCCCAAATTATGTTTAACAAAGCAAGGACATTTTCACAGTATGTCTGACAATATTTTTTCTTTTTGAAAAAGGTCTCTTGTTTTATTTTGGCTAGAACAAAAGCAGTTTAAATTTTTTTAAGAACCATTTTAAGGTCAAAATTATTAGCCCCTTTAAGCAATTTTTTTTTGCGATTGTCTACAGAAAAAACATCTATATACAATAAATTGCCTAATTACCCTAACCTGCCTAGTTAACCTAATTAACCTAGTTAAGCCTTTAACTGTCACTTTAAGCTGTAAGTGTCTTAAAAAATATCTAGTCAAATATTTTTTACTGTCATCATGGCAAAGATAAAATAAATCAGTTATTAGACATAAGTTATTACAACTATTATGCTTGGAAATGTGTTGAAAAAATCTCTCTGTTAAACAGAAATTGGGGGAAAAATAAACAGGGGGCTAATAATTCAAGGGGGCTAATAATTCTGACTTCAACTGTATAATCAGCAGTAATAACACACAATCTAACAGTAATAGCAATACTAATTTGTTTGCCTCGTTGCTTCTTTGTGAATTCCACAAAGGCTGACAAGAATGTCATCACTAATTAATAAATACATAATCATAAATAACCTAATAAAAATGTTAGTGAAATGTGATGTTGTTGTCTGACTACAGAAATTAATTTCACACATGCACACCTTGAAATACCTGCAGAATCTTATGAATGTGTTTGACATCTCTTTCTTTCACAGACGCACCATCACCTGAGCAGACCAAAAATGGACACAATTTCCAAGGGGTGGGTGAGAAGTAAATGTTTTCTGTTTATAAGCATCTTTTTATCAGATTAAATTGGTTCTCCTCAAGTCCTCTTTTAATTAAAAAAACAAACATAACAGGTTTGAGGGGGACTAAGGGGTGAGATGTGAAAGGGTTGAGCTGGTTGAATACTGCAAGAGGAAGCATAATACTGTATAAGTATAATTTTATTAATAAAATGTCTCAAATTCAGAATCTCACCAAGTAAATACCATCAAAACCATATGCTTTGAGTAAACAGACTTCACAAAGTATTAAGATTATATTACTCCATGTAATGTACTTTTTGGTCTGGTTTTTATTAGAATGCATTGTGTTGCTTTAACAGATGGTACATATATTTTTAGGGCTGCGTTATTAACCAAAAAGCATTTTGAAGTACATTTTGTCAGTAAATCTACAGTATGTGCTTTCATATAGAACAATTCAAGTCATAGTTCAGTGACAAGCTATGACCAGTGACCAGTGACCAGTGACCAAATTTGATCAAACATACCTGTCTTTAATTACCAAGTGCTCCATTAGATCCATCAGATAGTTGTGTTTTATCAGGGTTGGAGCCGAGGATTCCCCCTGCAGATGAATGTAGCGGTAAAGATTGTTGCCTGCCTTCCAGCTTTTAGCTTTGGTGCTCCTTTCTCTCGCACCTCCAGCCTCTTCACAGGATCCTGGGAGGAAGGTAAGTGCCAATCTCTTATTTCCAACTTGGGACGCTCCGCTTCACCCCCACCACAGGTGTATCAGCGATCGTTTCGGTGATGCTGCTCATTCAGTCAGACTCAGCTATGAGATTTAATTCACCATCAGCCTCCTGAGTTCACAGGTGTGAATTTAAAGTGGTCATCCCTATCTCCTGCAAGGAGATTGTTGTCCTCCTGGTGAAGAATACAATCGAGCTGGTCCCTCCAGCTGAAATGGAGAGTGGGTTTTATACTCATACTTCATTGTACCCAGAGACTGGTGGGTTATAACCAATCCTTTCTGCACGTTTTGACCTGTTATCTGCTCAGGGTAACAGATGTTCACGCAGAAACACAGCCCCCAGTGCATCCGTCTGTGGGATTGGTTGCAGTTATAGACTTGAAGGACGCTCACTCCCATGTCTTGTTTTCTCCCTCCTCTGACAGAGTTTCTCTTATCTTGGGATGGAGCTGGACTTTGTCTCCATTATGGTGCGCCTTGGTAAGAGCACACCAGGTGAGTGCTGCCCTGTCTGATACAATTTGGCAGGTTACACATTCTCACTAAAGTTTTTCAGAGACTCCTGGGGCATATGACATTTGCAGCCATTATCACACTGCTCAAATTGTTCATATGAGACCACTTCAGCGCTGGCTTTATGATCGGGTCAACAGATGGGCATGGCGCATCGAGTTGCACTGGGTGACCACTTGTGTCGCTGCACCTTCAGTCCCTAAATGGGCCTTTTCTTCTTAGAACCTGGGTGCCCTTAGAACAAGTGTCCAGTCATGCTGTCACTCTGACAGATGCTTCCAGTACGGGCTGGGGGGCTGTGGGTATCGAGTATGCAGCTGCAGGTTTGTAAACCAAACTTCAGTTGCATTGGATTAGCATTTGCCTGGAGCTGTTGGCAGTGTTTCTCGCTTTCCACTGGTTCCTACTGGTGCTGCAATGGAAACAAGTGTTAGTTAGGACAGTCAGCATGGCTATGGTAGCGTATATGAACCGTATCACTATCTGCTCCTCTGGAGTCAGGTGGCTGAAATTGATGCACGCCTTTCATATTCAACCATGCCAGTTTACCCGCTTTCATTGCAGTTTATGTTTCAAGTGAATGAAGATTCCACCCCGGCGTGGTCCAGCTGATATGGGCTAGTTTCAGAGAAGCCCAGGTCATCCTGCTGCTTCTCCTGAGCCTGGCCTTTGCCAGTTGCTTACCCTGCTCTGCATGGATGCGCTGGCACTTAGCTGGCCCCGGGCTTAAACAATATGCATTTTTCCCCAGTGAGCCTGCTCACACAGACTCTTTGAAAGATCAGGGAGACGAGGAGCAGGTCTTGCTCGCTGTGCCTTTATGGCCCAACCAGACCCAAGTTTCTGAACTCACACTCCTCGCGATGGCCCTCCTTGACCAATTTCCCTGAGGAAGCACTTCCTTTCTCTGAGATGGGGCCCTCCATGGGAGGTTTCTAGACAGAGCGCGAACACTCAGGTGACATTCCAGTATGGTGGTTAACACCATCACTCATACTAAAGCATCCTGTATGAGACATGCCTACGTACTGAAGTGGAGTCTATTCATTGTGTGGAGCGCTTATTTCTGAGAAGAACTCTGGACATACCAGAACAGTGGTGTGTTATCTTCCTTCAGGATAGCTGGAGCATAGGCTGTCACCCTCCACACTAAAGGTTTTCTCTATAAAGCCGCAGATGGTAGCTTGCTGGGAATAACCTAATCAGCCGGTTCAAAGGCGTGTGGCACGAGAAGGTTAAATCCATTCCTGCCCTCCTCTCATGCCCTCTTGGGATCTCTATAAGCCCCAGCGGTTTACAGTGAGGTCAGTTTGAGCCACTCAATTCAGTATCTCTAAGATTTTTTCAACCCACATGCTGGGGACCGCTGCCAGCTATCCGTGATCCCCATCGGTGATCCCATATGCGTCATCCAGCCATGGTGTGTTCCCCCTTCTCAGACGGACCCATGTCTTCCGTACCCATTAACCAGCTTATTATATGTAGCAATCCCCCTGGATAGGACTAGCCCATATGTTCATATTGTCACCAAGTCTTTCCTTGGGTAGCAGGTGGCCTCCGCAGTGCCATCCCCCTTCAGGGACTGGCATGCTATCTTAATGTACTGTTGTTTTTAACACCTGCCCATAGTGCCCCTTGGACCAGCACATATCATATCAAACAAGATCATCTTTGGAACTCATTTTACTCAATTAAGACATTTTTAGTTAATTAAGACATTTTAATCAAACCTGATGGATTTCAGGGATTTAATCTGTGTTTTGGTGTGAATGCTTTGTGTGTGCCAAAAAAATCAAAAAAGATATCTAAAATTTAATCAAAAGAGAAGATGGTTATTTGTAAAATTTTAAGTTTTAGTCTTGGATTAGTTTTTAAATGGTGCACAAGGGTGAATTAGCAGGATGCAGGAACCTAAAGAAAAAGGTAAGGTAAGCATGCATCATTAATTCATGCAAACAACATGCATACATAATTAGTTTCTCCCATGAATTACAATCAAGGGAAATTATTATTAAGGTTTTACTAAAATATATTCATTTGTTTTCCTGTTTTTTACTAGTGTGTGTGCATGAATAATTATTTTTATCATGATGGTAAATAAATAATTGAAGACTTTTAATTTTGTGGTGAACCAAATATTAAACATTTAACGATTTGTAAAAACTGCAATCATGTGGTGTAACTGCCTAGCTTTTTGTTAAAATTATAATATGCATTTTTATAAAAGAAATATTAGGTCTTCAGTAAATATTGCAGTTTTAACAGATTCATCCTTGAGTGGGATGAATCTCTGGTCACAAACCATAATGATAAATAAATCTTTCGCAGCTAAGATGAGAACGAGCATGACTCACGGAACAGGAGGTGAAGACTTCTCAAATGCAAACACACTGTGCTATACTTCATCTATGAGCTGCAAAAGGTCACGTCAGACTGAGTTAGGCAGGGAAATGAGATTATAATAATCATCTTAAAGGCAAGAAAGGCCTACTTAAGGAGCTCTATTGTGACATGTTGATGTCTCAGAGCTGCGAGACACAAGACACACTTGCGATCCCCACAGAAAACAGTCACTATGAGACTTTTCAGCCGACCATCACAGGTCAGAGCGTGTGATGCATCTGAACGTTTAGATCTGTGTGCTGCGCTTCAGATATGGTGTACGAGTGAGCGTGGGTGGGTTAGATGAGATTCTCTTTGAGACCACTTCAGAAATCTCCAAAAAATCATTGTGATTGTAGCCCGAGGTATTGAAGGATCCCAGTGGTATCAACCGTCAGCAATAGCTCTACCTCCTCCACATTGCAAATGCCTATCAAAAATTCTCTGTGTTCACTTTCGGCTTTAAAAACAATCAGTATTGTTTTCATATTTTGGCTGATGTGTTTATGGCTGTGGGGAAGCTGGCTGTGCCAGGTTTTATTCCTAAGTGACTGTGGTGTCAGGGTTCAGGGACCACAATACACTTCTGATGTGTCTGTGCTGCAGACTTGGAGGCTCTTTGACTATTTATAGCCAGAGAGACATAATACAGAGGGTACAGGCCTCTCAGATAATGAAGGAAAACACATCTTCTGGGAAGCCTGGCTCAGTGGTCTGCCCTTCAAACTCATGCAGCTGCATAACTGCACAAGGGTTTTAACAATTTATCTTCTTCCCCTTCTCTCTTTCTTTTCTTTCTGCCTATGAATAGACTCCGATGGTTCAGTTTTTGGCCTTCTGCATGCGTCAAGAAGAGTAAGCATTTTTTTACCTTAACTGTTTCATAATTTACATCAGTTGTTTAGTTGATAATTTATGGCCAAGAAGGCTCAGAGTTCATTTTGAAGCATGTGGGTGTTTATTTATTATTCTGTATATTTTGCTGTTTTTTTGTTTTTGTTGTGGTTTACATTTATATGTGGAATTCATAAACATAAATGCAGTCTCCTGATTTCTACTTATCAAATCATCATATTACAAAAATCTTATGACATTGAAGAATAATGGAAATAAATACTAAAAATCATACTTTAAAAATTTGTTTAAATATAAGCATCACAATTACACTTATATTATTATTTAAAAATGTAATAAAATAGAGTAAAATAAAAGTAATGTTACAACCTAATGACATCTCTGTAAGCGTTTAGCTATTGATAAATTAAAATGGGAACACTTTACAAAAAGGTTGTATTAGTTAATGTTGGTTATTGCATTTACTAACATAAAAAAAACTATGAACAATGCATTTAATACAATATTTGTTCATGTTAGTTAATGTTAATTAAAATAAAGTTGTTTGTTGATCATTCATGTTAATTCACGGTGCATTAACCAATGTTAACGAGCATGAATTTGGATGATAATAAGGCTTTAGTAAATGTTGAACTATCATTAATAAATGCTGCACAAGTATTGTTCTTTATTAGTTCATGTTAGTAAATACATTACCTACAATCAACTAATGAAACATTGTGATGAGACTAATAAAATGGAAACACAGAGGTAAAAAAATGGTTAATTAATGGCAATGAATGGCTAAATTAAAGATCCATGTTGTTAAATAACACAATAATGAAGATTATTAGTTATCACTTGCTATGTCATAATCGTTAAAAATGAATGGTTTAGAATAGATCTTCATGAGCCATATCTTGCAATCATCAAGACATTTGTTAAGCATGCACCAAAATGCATAATTATGTTGCAAAAACTTAAAGAAAAAAAAAACTAAAAATAACCTTTTTCTTTGGCAAACCCCTTCTTACTTGTCTCCTCTTTTTAACCCCTTTTTCTTGTCTCAGTACGTGAAGTTGATGGATTTGCAGGAGGAGTTGAGAGCTCACCAGGATATAGATGGCTTCTTGGCCCATGCCAGTATCTTGCTGGATGTGAGGTCAGCCTCCCTGGATGAAGAACTGCACCGAATGCTTGAGCATGTGGTCACGGATGGCCAGAGCAGCTGCAATGTGGAGGAGGTCATGAGTGCCCTGTTCACAGATGCTGGAGGACAGGATGCCAATGGTGAGCAGCGGGACACTTGGCCTAAGTGCCACAGGTTGTCTATTGTAGTCCAGAAATCCAGCGCAAACCCTCTGAGGATGTGCTTAATGGAAGACCCACTATCTTTTAAACAGGGAATGTGTTTTACAGTTTTCCTTTTTCTGACTTTTTAGTTCACTTTTTGACAGAGACCCTTTAGAGTGTGACAAGGAAAGCCATTACCAGCAGTCCTGGCTCTGTGTGCTGTATGCAGCTCTACATATATGTTTTGTTTTTTCTACAATTGAGGTCAGAATTATTGACCACCCTAAATTATTAGCTCCCTGTTTATTTTTTTCCCCAATTTCTGTTTAATGAAGAGACAATTTTTTCAACACATTTATCAACATAATAGTTTTAATAACTCATTTCCAATAACTGATTTATTTTATCTTTGCCATGATGACAGTAAATAATATTTGACTAGATATTTTTTAAGACACTTCTATACAGCCATTTCTATACCTTTAACCACTTTTGTGCTGGACATGATGTAACAGTTATGCTAGGAATAGGAACACCGAGAACATAGAAGATGATAGAAAAGCAAAGATTTTCACTACAACAGGGGCATAGCCATCATTTTAAAAAAGAGGTGGAATGTCAAGTATTATAACCATTTATTTATTTATTTATTTATTTATTTGTTTGTTTATTTATTTGTTTATTAATTAATTAATTTATTAATTTATTTATTTATTTATTTAAGTTATACTCAGGATTTATTTTTAATTGTTTAATTGCTGAATATACTTATGATTCTAAATTAAAGAAAGACTGAAATGTACATTCTAAATTGAATGCTGCTGCACATTACACTCTTGGAAATATAACAGGTGCAAATTATTGTACCATAAGGGTACAACAGAAAACTTCTGAGGCAGTACCCCGTAATGTTAAAATAATTTTAAACTCTCTCTCATCATTGATCATCATAAAAAGCAGGATTCATATGCGTTATTTCATTTGGTAATTATCAGTAAGTCATCCAGAAGACTATCTCAAGTTAATTTGTGTTTAGTAAATCAGGACCTAATTATATGCCTGATTAAAAATATGTGCACTTTTTCAGCTGCAATGTGAAGAGTCTACAGAGACGCTGCATTTGCATTTTCCATCTGGAGTGGCCACAGAACTGGGGTGTGAACTGTTGTGAAGTCCGCTGTAATCTTCATCTTGGCACCACCTTGAACAGTCCCATTCCCTTCACCCTCCAATCATCACCTAAAGTGACAAAAGCATGCATTTGGATTTTCACTGTTGCAGTAGTTTCAAAACGTGTAAATTTGTACACTCAAAGCCTTCAGATTGTAGTGTTGCTTCTGTCATTTCAGATCTATTTATACAAATTTTCCTCTTTCTACAAAGACTGCCATATATCTTGGCCGCTCATTCCCCACCTGATTCTCAGATATCTTATTTAGGCAAAACCCTCTCAAAACTAAAAACCAAGAAGTCTTCAAGAAGGAGCTGATGATTCAGAGCCAATGACTTTCCATTGCCATCTAGAAATGGTAGAAGAATACTGATACCCAAGAAAAAGTACCATTACTTGCCATCAATTTTAGTGCACAAAGAGTAAAAGTACCTGTTCTAAGTACTACTCAAAGTGTGTGTAAAAAGTAGACTTTCTGAAGGACAGTAAGTAGTCAGTGAGTATTATTCTGTGAAAATTATTTCAAATTATGATGCTGATGCTTACACCAGTGCCATTTTCTTTTAAGGGTATTTCTAAGTGTAAGTTCAATTATTTGCCATTTGTGGACTATACATTTAAAATGTGAGATTAATAATTAAAAGAAAATAATTGGTGCCATTACAAGCAGAGAAAATCTAAACACAAAAGGTGCAAAAGTCTAGCTGTGGCAATATGTTAATGCTTCGGTTGTGCACCTTAAACCCTGACTAACAAGCTACAAACGTCAAACAGTTGGCACAGCAAGCCAAGCTCGAGCAGCACTGATAGAATCACTTGCAATGTGTGATGTATTTGAAAATGTAACATTCTGTAGTGTATTTAGTTATTGAAAAAAATAACCTTCCCCCTATTTGGATGTAGTAAAGTCAGAAAAGTTTCATTTAGAAAGATTGGGGAAAAGGTTTGGGGGAGAGTTATTACAACCTAAAAGACTCCTGTTCACCCTTTCTGTTTGTTGTCAATACTGACAGCTGGAGCAGCATGATTAAATATGTTAGCCACGCCCATTTGCTAAACAAAACAGTAAGTACATTTTCAACATTTAATTAGCGTTAGAAGGTTAGAAGGGCAAACATTTTTTCTTAATGACATGCACAGATGAATTGTTCACCACAAAACAATGCAAAGTGAGCTAACAAAACTATATGGTTAGTTTTGACTTCTTGGGGACTTTAAAGGAATGTTCATTCATTAATTTTCTTTTCGACTTAGTCACTTTATTATTCTGGGGTCACCACAGTGAAATGAACCACCAACTTAACCAGCATATGTTTTACGCACTGGATGACCTTCCAGCGGCAACCCATTTCTGGGAAACATCCATACACACTCATACACTGCGGACAATTTTAGCCTACACAATTTACCTGTACCGCATGTCTTTGGACTGTGTGGGAAACCAGAGCACCTGGAGGAAACCCACACGAACGCAGGGACATGCAAACTGCAAACTGACCCAGCTGAGGCTCGAACTAGCGACCTTCCTGCTGTGAGGCGACAGCACTACCTGCTGCGCCACTGCATCGCCCACTTTAAAGGAAAGTAGCAAAGTAAAAGTACAGATTACAGCCTTAAAAATGTACTCAGGTAAAAGTACACACATTGTAATTATGTTTTCTGAGAGAGTTACTCTCACAGTGATAAGAGTATTTTGTTGCTTTACACCACTGCCATTCAGAGGCTCTCTGTAAAGGAAGAGACTGACCCACACATAACTAACCACGCAAGGTCTGAAGCACAGAGCATGTTAATGGGTTTACCAATCAACAGGGCCGGAGCAAGCTGAACTGGTGCTCTAGGCGAACAGCGATCACGCCGCCCTTAACCCGAAAGTGAAAAAGAAAGTGACTGGTTCGCGGATGAAAGTGAGGACCGGGAGGGAGGGGGTGGGTGTCGCGGATGAAAGTGAGGACCGGGAGGGAGGGGGTGGGCGTCGCTAATGAAAGAGAGGACCGGGGGTTTGGCGGACGCCGCCCTCACTATTCTGCCGCCCTAGGCGGCAGCCTAGGTCACCTCTATGGACGCGCCGGCCCTGCCAATCAATTATCTGCTCAGTCTGCCCTTTAACTTAATGTCCAGTTTTCTCTGTGGGTCATGAAATGTTCTCTTCATAAGTACAGACCACTATCAGACCACATTAAGCTGAAACTTCTTTATACACAGAAGTAATATACAGTACTGTACTTTGGTGGAAAAAAATATCTCATTTAAATTAAATTCAAAAAGTTAACCCAATGGTTGGTTTGTTCAAATTTGACCCAAGATTGGGTTCTAATAGCTCAGCATATTTCAACCAATCTTAAGAAGATCTTGAGCAAATATTTTTCTTCAATTTATGGGTTATATGACATTTATGTTGAAAACCATTATTTGTTTCATTGACCTAATGTAAAATGTCAGTATTTAGATTAATTTGCAATCCTCTTCTCTTCTTATCTTTTATGGCATATTTTTTTAATGTATGTACATTTATAATTTAAATACTTCCTTCGTTTATTTAGAATTAATGTGATTAAAAGAAAATAAAGACACTTGACAAAAATATTTTATTATTTCAAATGTATAAAGATACAAATTCAAACTAATGCTGTTTCTTTGAGCTTTCAAAATCTGCTTCGAAGAATATGTGAAATTGTTCTCCCCATGTCCACATGGGTTCTCCGGTTTCCTCCACAGTCTAAAGACAAGCGGTATAACTGAATTGGGCAAACAAAATTGGCTGTAGTGTGTGAGTGCTTGTGTGAGTTGGAGAGTCTATGGGTGTTTCCCAGTACTGGGTTTTGGCTGGAAGGGCATATACTGTGTAAAACATATGCTTGAATAGTTGGCGGTTCATTCCTCTGTGGCAACCCCTAATAAAAAAGGAACTAAGCCAAAGAAAAATGGATGAATTAACTATACTATGTCCTTAGGTGTAATTTTATATTATAATGATATATATATATATATATATATATATAGTACATTTTTAAAAACACTTGCTGACCCCAAAATTTTAATAATGTATTGAAGTATTATTAACTAAAACTGTTTAGTGCTGGAAAAAAACAAACAAATAAAGTTATGTCAATTATGTACACAACCCCCTTGCTTTTCTTCAACTATTTACTAGTCTGAAAAACTACAAACTCATAAGAAGAGTGATACAAACAATATGTTTAACACCACTTGGCCAATTTAGATACCTGACAATTGCTGTCTGTCATCTGATATTTGGCTTGACCTCCTAAAGTTGACGATCAGCATTTTCTAAATGTTAAGCATGTCTCTGGTGCTTGGGTAGTTGAAAAATGATTCAATTTGCACATTTCACGCCCAGCCCTATTTGTGGAAAGTTTAAGTGGTCCATTCAAATACTGTAATTTCATTTTAGAACATATATTTCATTTTATAACCTTTCTTATAAAAAGAGTTGTAATATTTAAAGTTCAGTTGTTTTGATGTGGCATCATGAAATAGTTTTATGGTTTTCCATCTTGTGATAACAATCACCATAAAATATATTGAGGAGTCTAGTAAATCCCAGGACATAACACATCTTTTTAGGGCTTTCTTTTTTGTGATTTCTTTTATGCTTTGTGATTATTAAAAAATATATATTAATCAGCATTTCTTGAATCTGATTTTGTACCCAGGTAAAAGGATTTCCTGAAAGAGCGGGTCATGGCATTTATGAAGATCTTTGCCGCAGGCTTCCATTTTACCTGTTTGACTTCACAGATGGCAGATCTCTCTTTACCCCAAGGTCCTGATAACTTCACTTAGAATTGTTACTTAGGCTGCGGTGTTGTGTGGTGTTTTGTTGTTTCTTTCCAGGTATTCTGGGAACTAGCAGATCTTTGTTGAAGTACACCCCCACAGTCATCTTCTCTTACATTGCCATTCTGCTGAAAGCCATTGAGTTTGGCTCTTTGTATGACGATAGCACAAAAAGAAAGATTGGTCTGTGGCCAGAAGTGCTACTTAAGTTATGATGGGGTGAACAGATGTACCATTTTCCCTGGGACAGTTTCATATTTTTACTTTAACAAATTATTCTAAAAAAAATCAAATCATGTCCGCTTGTCATTCAAACATCTAGCCATCTTCATCAGCAGTACCTTTTCTCTCTTATGAAGAAAATGCCTTTCCGAGCACTGTACAGTTCTTCTGTAGATGTTTTCTCTCTTTTCTTTGTGTGCTGCAATGATCTGAGGCATCTATGGTGACTATGACTTTCATTTCTTTGCGTTTTATTCTTGTGTTGGTCTCTGAAACAGATTGTTTCTCTTACTTGGAGGAATCTTTAATAACTACAGAGGACCATTTGCTGAATAAATGCACTATGCATTTTACAGCAAGCTATTACTAGCCTAGTCACTGGCCTAGATTCTACCTTTACAGTTTTGTGTTAATGCACTCCTGATAGTTTCTTTGACTTACAGCAGATAAGAGACTATGATTGGTCAAAGCATTGAAGGTGTTATTTACTCTCTATTAGCTAGGTCTCCATTGGTCATTCCTCTCACCACTGCACCTTTGGCCGTCTTCGTCAGCAGTACTGTTTCTCTCTTATGAACAAAATGCCATTCAGAACACTATACAGTTCTTCTATAGACGTTTTCTCTCTTTTCTTTGTGTGCTCCAGTGATCAGAGGCATCGGTGATGACTATGGCCTTCATTTCTCTGCAATTTATGCTTGCACTGGCCTGTGAAACAATTTGTTTCTCTTATTTGAAGGAAACTTCAATAATTATATTTTGGTCCACATGTTTTTATGTGTATTTTGGAATTTGCAGGTAAAAGTTTAATGGAAACACTAAGATGTTCATAAATGTTGAAAATGTACATAAAAGCTAAAAATGCTTATTCGATATAAAAAAGAAATGTGCAAACTACAATGGAAACATTTATAAAGTTCCAGCATGTGCATAAAAAGTCATTTAATTATTATTAACAGATCATGTGATTACAAAAATGGGTGGAATCTGAAATGTTGTTTTAGTCATTTTAAAATAGCCATCAGTTGTTATCAGCTCAGTGTTATTACCTCCCAAAATTTTCTCATTTATTAAAGGTGTGGTCCACCAAGATATCATATTTTAAACTTTAGATGATGTGTAATGTAGCTGTGTGAACAAAAACAACATTCCTCAATGTAATACGCTCAAAGTTCAATGCAAAGGCAGATATTGGCTTTTACAGAGTTAGCTTAGCCAAGCCTACAGTGAACAAATTTGGGGACTACAAAAAAAATACATCAGGGCTATGACATCACAAGAGGTTCCAGTTACGTCCATCCAAACGCTCCTATTTCCTTAGAGCTTGTTCTGTTTCTGTATTTGGGCTGCCAAAGGTTATGACACAAATGAGAGACGTGCTTACAGTTTAATTTTAATTACTTTCCAGAGAACTATATATATATATATATATATATATATAAAAAAGATATAGCGCTAGCATTTGACAAAGGAGAACTTCCAGAATCTCTCCCAGTTCAGTGTAGGATTCGGTTAAAACTCCTCTAACAGACAAAGCTGTAGATTGTGAGCTACGACCTGTAAGTATTTTATTTAAACATTGATCATCTACAGGCACAGGTTTCTAGCGTTAATGGTATGTTGTAGCAAGGACAAAAACAAGGATGTAAACAATGGGAAATGCTGTTTAGCACCGCTAACAATTTAGTTATGAATTCATATTTATCAGTCAAACCGCTGTAAACAGCCACAATCTTCAGCAGCGCGTGCAGTGTCTCTCTATGCGTGTCTTTCTATGTGGCTGATCTTAAATTCGCAAAAGATATGTGAACACTTCATATTACTTACACATGCTTATTCCAAATATATGTGAAAGACATGTGTCAGTTTTTATTTTAGAGAGCAGGCGTGAGTTGTGTGCTCTTCATTTCTGCCTGATTCAGGCAGCTTACACCGCTACCAGCTGCACTGAGCCTCTGACTGGACTGTTTACACAGTGCAAAAAAGAGCGCTTGTAGGAAAGTGACGTGAAGCCAATCCACGAATCACAGCACATTGTTAGGACCAATTAGAGCCTCTTGAGGGCGTGACCAAGGACCTAATTTTCAGAGGAACTAGGAAATGTGACAGTCATTTTCATGTTAGCTGAGTAGCTGTATATAATCAAAGTAAGATATATGAAAAAATTATGTGATTTTCTACAAGTGAAACATGTGCACACATTGGTTTGCATCATATAAACAGCCAGGCCTTAAAAATACACTGTGGACAACCCCTTTAAATAAAAAAAAAAGACCCACAGTGACTTCTACTGCAACAAAAATTTATATTTTTCAGTCACATGTCACTAGTTTATTGAGAAGTGGCAATTTTGTTCTTTTGTGTTTTATTACCAACTGTTTTATTCAATACTCTAGTTTTGCCCAAGTTTAATGCATATCTTCAGATGGAAACATAGCTATTATCAATTATTATTATTATTATTATTATTTTCTAACAATTGTCAATTATTTGCTACATACAGTCTGATGTGATGCATATTCAAAGTAAAGCAGAATTTTTTTTTATGTATGCAAGCAGCTGATTCAATGTCTGTTTTTGTTTGTTTGTTTTAGCGCGCACACATGCACACATTCTCTCTCTATTTCTCTATTTAATTTCTCTCAAATTCTATGCCCTTGCACTGTGCACATTAGTGTTTTTGTGCTGCTCTTGCTGGATTGTATCGTAATCATACTGTATATACAGAATATTAAAAAGATTGTCATAATTGTTAAGCACATTCCAATACATTTCAATTATAACAAATGCAATCATTATGTTATTACACTTTTTGCATTTACAAACTTGATCTGTAAAATGATGATAGTATCACAGGCTGAAGCCAAAAGCCATATATTGACAAAAGCCATATCTTGAGAACACCTTTGTACTGTATAGCAACAACATACTTTGAACTTACCTTAGTATTGTGAGGAGTTTTACACAAACACTCTAGTTTCTTTCATTACTCTATGAAATCTCTTCAGTCATATCAGAATGTGGTGTCTGCTTGAAGACACATCTAATGCTATGGCCTCTGTCTGTGGCATAAAAATTCATTATACATCTACACTCTCTTATCATGTGTTTGGTAATCTCTCTTTATGGTGTGCCTTGATTTGGCTGTTATGACTTGTTCTCGGTTGCTCTGATAAAAGGGAAGATCAGTCGTTGACAGTGTCCTATTTGTCCTCTCAGTTCCACAGAAGAACCAATCACTTTGTTCATCCCCATTGCCTTTGTGGGTGATGCTTTGAAAGGCACCATAAACAGTAAGTTCAGAGCTCTGATGTGTAAAAGGACTACATGTTGCTGAAACTGATATTCAAAATAGAGCAGTGTCATGACTTGTAAATAAATCAAGATTTAAAATATGAGGGAGTGAGATAAAGATGTTTTTGTTTTGTATTTGTTTTTAAAAAGTTTTTGAATTATATTTTCTATGTGACATGCTTTAAAGGGATAGTTCACCCAAAATGAAAATTCTGTCATCATTTTCTCACTCTCTCGTCATTTAGAACTTTACATCATGTTAAAGTTAATAAATTAAGCGTAAGTTGTTTGTACCCATTCACTTCTATTATATGGAAAAGTGTAGCATGAACATTCTGCCTAGGATATCTTTTGACACTCCTTAAAAATCATGGAATATTATAAGGATAAACATATGAAAACAGATTAGTTGTTTTTGGTGTATTCATTTAACATTTGCATTACAATATAAATAAATGAACACAAAAATAAAAAAAAATATTGATCATTCACCCAATTTTCCATTTTCTTTCAGTATTTCATAAATATTATCATGGCCTTAAACTAATCAATGTAAGCATCATCTGGCTGTTATGTTTTATTGGTGAGTGAATGGAACAGAAAGTGGACACGTCTCACTGCCTGCAATGATGGTTGTATGCAGCAGGGAGCACCCTATTCTTTGCCTACTATTTATGTTGGGAAGTATGTGGCTGGAAAATATTGTTGCTCATCAAAAGAATGGGTAACTGAAAAGAACTAATGCATTGTTTGCCAATTCACTTAAAATTTTACAATATGTTCAAAACTCAGCTGCACATGTGTTAACTCACACATCATCTCGCTCTCACATTACCCCAGTACTCCAACAGTTACACTGGTTGCCTGTTAAGTCACGCATCGATTTTAAAACCTTGATTTTAACTTATAAAGCTGTTCACGGTTCTGCTCCTGATTATATATGTGATTTGATAACTACCTCCTCTTCCTCTCGTATTCTACGTTCCACTTCGGGGCTCACCTTGTTTCAGCCTCGTTGTAAACTTAATACCATGGGAGGTAGGGCATTCTCTTATCGTGCACCTAAATTGTGGAATGCTCTCCCCACAAACATCAGGAATGCCAGTTCCCTGGACTGTTTTAAGAAACTCCTTAAAACTCATCTTTTTATTATTGCTTATAACTTATGAGGCTTTCTTTTATTCTGTATTTTATTCTTTTTTTTAACCTGTACTTTTTGTGTATTTTATGTTCTACTGCGTTTTGATGCTCTTGTTAGCGCTTTGAGTCTAAGAAAAACGCAATATAAATACAATTTATTATTATTATTATTATTATTATTATTATTGTCACCTGTTCTATCTAACTATGCAATCTCCTTGTTTCTTTGCATCCCATTCCTGCATGCTAAAGTCAGTGAGGTGCTGTCGGATCTTTGTGCTGATCTTCTCCTTCTCCTTGCTCCTACCTGTTCATTGACATTCAGTGTTAGCCCTCATGTCATACATTTTTGTGTACAACCAGGGCTTAATATTAACTTATTTGATCACCAGCCACTGTGGCTAGTAGTCTTTTAATGTTACAAGCCACTCGTCATTTTCATTCAATTTTGTTGTTGGGAAAATATATTTTATATGCTTAAATTTGACTTTGGCATGTTATAAATACTTGATTTTAATTTTGTGTTATGTCCAAGTGCCTCCTCATTCATTTAATTTGTGTGTCGTATGTATGGCTCATTTATTTTTAACTTATTATTATCCACTCTTAAGCTCCTGTTGAAACTGTTCATTATGATGTAGAAGATTAAGACGATTAATCTTAAAAATAACTCCAAGTAATAACAATGACACACATTCAGTATTAATTCACACAGTGGCAAAAGTTGAACTACTTAGAAAATTTACTGTGCCACACCTGTATGGGAACAGCTGATGGTGGCCATAGCAATGATAAATGGCAGGGTATCATGAGCTCAGAAACACATTTAAAAATGATAACGGAAAAAGAACATGACAAGTTTCCACATGGTTTTGAGCACAATATGTCAATATCCCCATAAAGATTTAACCTGAGAGATGCATCACAAGCACTGATCTATAATAAATAAGTAATAACAATCCGTGTGGAGCGATTACAAATTGTACTCCACTAGTGTTTGAAGGGAAGGACAGGTTCACGTTGTACCAGAACCAACACTACATATTTGGTGATGTGATCCGAACACAAGGCAAATCATTTATTCAACTCCGAGTCGACTCTTTGATTTGAGGATCGGTAGTTTGAAGTTCATTTTAAACACTACCACACTTTGTGAATGTTTGATGAAAAGGGTAGGTTCACATTTTACTGCATCTAACGCTTCATGTTTGGTAATGTTGCGTATCGTCATCGATACGAGCAGGCAAAAGATCCAAACACAAGACGAATCATTTATTCGACTCTGATTCAACTCCTTCATTTGAGAATCAATCATTTTAAACACGGTGCATTTTCAGATTTAAATCTCAGCTGGATGTTTTATTCACTTAGAGCTGTGTTATATACTGCATAGAAAGTACTTTTCAAAAACCCATAAAAGGGCTCTGTACATATAATACATTAATTACCTAACATGAACTAACAAGTGACTAACATATTTGTTATTCACACATGTGACATGTAGTTGAATTTAGTTCTTGATTAGTGCATGCCTTAGTTCATAATATGAACTAATAAGTAATATGTACTAATACATAATATGTACTAATAAGTAAAAATTAGTTTACACATTAGTACATCATTATTTATGTAATGCTTTTGTAAAGTGTTACATTATTAACAAAGGAAATCTTTGTCATTTTTAGCTATGGAATAAGAAGGCTAAATGTAGACTCATAAATATATTTTGTCATCTGATGGAAGAACAATGTAACATGAACTGTCAATCCCCAAACACAGACCATTTTGCAACACCACATCATTTTATTAAATACTTTAACTAGGACAGCACAATGGCTCACAGCATAAAGGTTGCAAGTTCGAAGTCCAAAGATAATTGGCCACAGTGTGTAAGCGCATGTGAATGGGAGAGTGTGTGAGTATTTCCCAGCGCTGGGGATTTATCAGTTAGTACACTCAGTGCTGGGAAACACTTACAAACTCTTGTATTAAAGGGCCACGAAACCCCCGTCTCAGCAGGGTGTTTTCACACCTCACAGGGTGTTTGGAAAAAGTCAGGAAAGTGGGCGTGTCCAGCTCTGTTTGGGTGGGAGTGTCGGGGGAGGGAAAGAGGAAAGGTTTTGCATAAAAATGGGAGTTTGCGTTTGGGTACCGTCTGATTTTCACTGAGGCAAAACAAACACATAGACGCAGGGGAGAAAGACAGTGACTGTGTTTACAAGGACATCAGTAATCGAATTACTTGCCAAATTATTATTTTGTTGGCTTTAACTGCAGTTTGGCTCTTTCACTATGATTCAGGAACATTTCATGCATGCCCCCAATGACAAACTAGATATTGGATGCAAGGGACTGCTGGAAGAGTGTAGTTTTAATGTAATGTTTAATACCGCATGATGAATGGAAGGAAAAAAACTCTGCATTTCTCGGTAACTTAGATGCACTCGGTAGGTAACGTAGCATCAGAAAGCATGTTTGTATAGACTATCCTGTCACAAATGTGGCGAAAACCCTACACGATGGTAATTGTTTGATTGAGGTGTTTACATATTTACACTCGGAGAGCAGCATTTACAATGGATTTTTTAGTCCATAATATAGTAGTGATATTAACGTACTGTAAACCTAGTAACTAAATAATTTTGACTAAGGTATGTCTTTAAACACTGAAAGAGTACTGCTGACAACACAAACTAACTTTGCCATCAGTATAAACAAACAAGGACCACTGGTCGATCACTTATCAAATCTGTAGAGACAGGACAATCAACACCAACTGGAACCGTGTCTTTTTTAAAAGGAGACGAGCGGCAAATCCGGATTTCACCATTTCCAGATGCGAAAAGCTCTCAGGTAAAACAATGTTCCTTATAAACGTATTTCTGTCGCGTGCACTGTAGTCCACACGTGAGTCCAGCTGTGCTCTCATTGCTGGAAATGAAAACTAAACCTTCGTTGTAGCATTATATTATTATAATTAGTATAATATTACATTTATAAACACAACACTGACGACCCATGTCTCCAAGCAATTCTTGTTCTTTCACTTGTTTTGGCAACACAACGTGGTGTCTCTCTGCCATCTGAACACTGTAACAGGTAAAAAGGTCGTTGAAGCTATCATGCATATAAATTAACTTGCACCTCATTCACAATAGAGAGCGAATTAGCTCGAATCAGTACTTACACTATAACATAGCTTAAATAGTTAAAACAGTTGGCACTCAGCATCAAACAGTAGCTGTGGTACGATTCTGACTTTAGAATTGTTGTTTGTATAGGGTACTATCTATTGGATATGTTGATCTACACTTTGTCTTCAACTGACATAATGGAATCATATTCCAAGTGGCCTATTTACCATCTGAAGTGGATGAAAATAATAATGTGGTGCTCTCCTTGCCTTGCTCATCTTCATTGACCAGAACATTGTCCTGTCCATTACCAATGCCCCAGAGAACCCAGTATCCACATCAGAAAATCAAAACCAATTCCATTTGTTTTGTCTCTCAGAGTTTAAACACTGAAAGTTTGTTTTCATCCCCCTGTGCCATACCTTTTCTATTTGCTAGCATTTCATAGCTTTGCTTTTTCAGAGATCAGTGAGCCATCAGTCACAGTGTCAACTCAGTGTAGGCAGTCATGGGGTGCTAAGAGACGGCGTATGATCTCTTTTGGTGTGTGTACATGTGCTTCAGACTGCTAAAGGGAACGGCATACCACTGGGACCTGATGCTCTCTGGGTTTATCAACATCCAAATGTCAGTGCTGGGTTTACTATGGATGCACGTGGCTTTCCCACACTTCACTCTGCATGTGCGTCAGCTGGCGCGGGTGGAACGATGAGTGTAGGGGAACATCTATGAAATGTGATAGCAAACACCTACAATCCCACTTAGAGAACACAATACTCAGAGATTATGTTGAAACATGCATGATGCACATGGCTAGAGAGGTATGGAGCTAATAATATGCCAAAATTGTGTTTATTTAAATGATTGACAATTGTAATTTTGTAAATCTGAATTTTTTATGCCGTTAATTTTTTTTTATTAGAATTTCTTAATTTGAATTTCATAACTTGAATATTGAACATCTAAATTTGTCAAGGTTGAATTTTCTATTTCTATAGACATGTTTATTTTTTGTTTTTTGTGTGTTCTGAACTCATAGACTGCAGATATCCAGATTGTAAAAATACAGTATTAAGTTTTGAAGAAATTCAGAACATCAAATTCAATATCCTAAAATTCAAAACCAGAAATCAGTGGTGATCAACAGGGAACAGTAGACGATCACTGAAAAGACTAACTAAGCATTTTGGCCAATCACAGGGCTCTTACACCTTTACCAAAGTCACACTTAAAAACTTTTCAAGCTCTTTCCAGGTGCATTTTCAAACTGTCCCAGCATTTTAAAACTGTGGTACATATTTGACATATTTGCATGCACACACTTCTTCATTAAATTATATAAGATGCTATTTGTTACAATGTTCTATAATACAGCATAGCATAAAGTACAGCATAGCGTATAGTATTCTAAGGAAACTTTTAATAATATGATTGGCCAAAGCCCATTATCAGCACTGAAATTCTACCTCTTTTAAATATCATCTATTCACATTTAAGATGTCATATTTAACCCTACATTTATATTTATTCAAATGATCAGATTTTTCCATATATTTAAAAATATTACATTATTTTTGGCTAAAATACCTGAAACCAAAATGTCCAATGGGTGATGCCAAATCTCTATCTTTGTCACTGAATTGTTCATTCAGATTCGTTAGAATCACCTCATTTTTTAAATGAATTAAGTGGCTCACTATAAATGACTCACTCAGAGATTTCTTGTTAACCTCATTTGTCAAGAGCTTAAAAATTTGTTTCAAATGGTAACAACATATGAGGTGTTAAAAAGTCTATATTGTTGTGAACAGTGTACAGAAAAATGCCACTTGATGAGTTTTCAACATAATGTTTGTTTTATATGACCTGAAACCGAAAGCAGCCTTCCCTATACTTAAAGCTAAAATACATGTTTAATTTTGCATTTATTTATTTATTTATTTATTTATTTATTTATTTATTTATTTATT
>CAIGQZ010000690.1:10418351-10429315 GCA_903798205.1 Danio tinwini | reverse complement strand
ACTACATTTTTATGACTTACATAGAATTTCCCCAAACCTCAACAGTAGTTTATGCACACAGCTACAATTTTGCTTTTTATTGTCAATTGTGTTTCGTAGAGCATATTTTAGGAATGGCACATAGTGACAATGATTGTGATTCATCTGAAAGTTGTCTCCTAGCAACATGTGCATAAAAGCCCAGCAGTGGTAAGTGTAAACTCAGAGGAGTCAAGAGGGCTCGTGTTCAGCAGGCTGATGAGGAGCTGTTTACATGTAATCAAAGGCAGCTCTCTTAAGACACAAGCCTCTAGCACAGATGCAATCACCTGTGTTAGCCTGACTAAATAAAGGATTAAAGAAATAACCATGTGCTTTCTATTGAGAAAGTCAAGAGATGAATAACTAGCAGTTGCAAGGTTGAATTATTTTATTGCAGTTTGGGACTTGAAATATTGTCTTCATTTAAAAGCTAGTCGTAAGCTAGTTTGCTAATATGTTAGTAACAATCTATTCCACATTTTATGTAATATGATTTGACTACTTTATGGCTCTATCAGAAATCACCCCTTATAACCTCATTCACTATCCCCTACATTAGTCTACTAATATAGTCCACTTAAAAGAGCGAATGAAAATGAGTGGGTGAATTCGAGCACCGGAAGTAATGCCATTTTGTTTAAGCTTTGTTTGGTTTGATAAATCTACAGTATGAAAAATGATGAACTTCTTGTTCAGATCTTATGATGGTTATTTATCTCTTAGCATGCTGACTATTAGAAATGAAACAGAACAAAACATTATTTGAAGTAAAAAGAAAGTGAAAAACTGTTTTTCTGTAAATGGCCACAAGATGGTGCTGTGTGTTTCATATGTACATTTATATTGTCTACCTAAGATTTCTTTATTTGCTGAATTTTTTTTTCTTTTTTATTGGCACCTTTTTCATTCTCCAAGGCTTTCAAAGAGTTGATCGCACACCGATTAGCATCAGATCATCAGAAGCTTGCATCAAAGTTTCTACTTAGATTTACAGAGAAGGGAGAACCTATCTGTTTTAGATGCAATGAGGTTGGGCATGTGGCGAGATGCTGCACACTTAGGGGTGGGAGACCAAAGAATGATGCCGGAACAGCTGAAGGGCAAGAAAGGCAAAGTCCTGTTGTCACGCTGAGTCAGGCAACACAGAGAGAAATTGCTGGTCCACTACCTAAAGGAGCCAGTCAGAATAGTTTTCTTGAATGAGCGGTTAGGACTTGCCCAAAGGTGGATTTGAAAATATCACAGCAGCCAATGGTTTAGATATTTCCTATTTGGGTTACATTGAGATGGACGTGGAGGTTATGGGAATAGTCTTACCAGCGTAATGTTTTTAGGTTCGTCCTGTGAAGTAAAGTTTCAGCGAATCTATGCAGGCACTGAGAGAGTTACTCTGACAGTAGGTCAGGGCGCTAAATCTCACATTCAGGCAGTCTTGGATTACATTGTCATGGGGGACAAACCTGAACAGCAGGTTAAGCTAAAAGAGGTGTTGGAAACGTATTCAGGTCTGTTTGCTTCAGATGATGATGATCTGGGTTATACAGTCAGAGTTCAGCATGAGATTAATTTGACCGACAACGTACCAGCCTTACAGACGCATTCCAACAAATCAACACCAGGAGATAAGTGAGCAAATTAAAAGAAGTTGTTAAAGAAGTGTGTCATACAAGAGAATGTTGGTGCTTATGCCTCACCTGGGGTATTGGTGCACAAAACTGATGGGTCCTTACGTATGTGTGTAGATTAAAGAAAGCTTAACGCTAAGACGAGGCGTAACACATTTCCTTTGCCCTGGATTGATGAGAACTTCAATGCCCTCAGGGAAGCCAAGTTTTTTTCTCAACAGTAGATTTGGCCTCAGGATATCATCAGATTGCAGTGAGTGACAGAGATATGGCTAAGACAGTATTCACTACACCTTTTGGTTCATTTGAGTACCGGAGGATGCCGTTTGGGGTCTGCAATGGACCATTAGTGTTTCAGCGGCTGATGCAGGCTGTAATGAGTGATCTGATCTTCCAGGTGTTGATAGTTTATTTAGACAACATTTTGCTGTATTCACAAACATTTAAAGAACCTGGAAAGATTTGTGATTGGCAGATACTGGCTTGAAGGTGAAGATGAAGAAGAAATGAAGACGATGAAGTTCTGGGTGCAGGGGATTTCTCCAGACCCAGATAATGAAATATCTGATGTAATTTTTGAGTTTTTGCTGCTATTATAGGAAGTTTATCATGGGCTTCTCAAAGATAACTGGACCTTTACATGACCTGGTGAATGTGTGTTTGAGTGAAGGCAGGTGTACAAAGAGTGGGTATCACTTTAGTGCTCTGTGGTCTAACGAATATGATCATGCATTCAACCAGTTAAAAGAGAAACCAACAACTGCACTTGTACTTGGGTTTGCAGATTTTAGTTGTCCTTTCATACTAGAGACAGATGTGAGCCTGAATGGTTTAGGTGCCATCTTGTATCAGAAAAAGTGTGATGAGAAGAGGGTTATTGCGTATGCAAGTAGAAGGTTGCATAATGCTGAGAGAAATGATTGCAATTACAGCAGCATAAAGCTTGAGCTTCTGAGTTTTGGAGCCACTTGCTAGGATCATGGTTTGAGGTTATCACAGATAATAACCCACTCTGTCACTTGCAAACTGTTAAATTAGGAGCGACTGAGAAGAGGTGGGTAGCTCAGGAGGAATGGATGAGGAAGTGTCGGCAGTACATCCTCACAATGATGCCTCAACCCAGAATCTGTCCTCCAGGCCCTTAGAAGTAATCACTGTGTACTTTACAATCTTAGAACCTGCTTCTGATGAGCGTGAAAACGTTCTGGTAGTTACTGACATTTTTAGAAAGTTCACACAGACATCTCCTACAAAATACCAAAAGGCTGAAACCACTGCCAAGATCTTGCTGAAGGAATGGTTCATGAACTACAGTGTCCCCAGTGTCAAAAGCTGAACTTCGAGAATGAAGTGATAGCTGAGTTGTGCAGACTTTTTGGGGTGAAAAAAAACATATGTAATAAAGTTCATGGCCACCTGGCCACCGGGAAGAAGGAGGCAGAGAACCGACAAACTTTTAAATATTTATTAGTAAAAGGGACAGCAGCTCCTCACGGAGACTGCCGTCAAATTGAAAGCAAAAGTAAAACAATATGTCAAAATTAAACATTGGGGTTTGGTTCTCCAGATACGCTGCCACTCAGTCCTCAACCAGCTGAAAGATGCGACGACATGCTGGGAGCCCTGTGAAGGAATCTATCCACCCGTCTGTCTTCTGGTGTCCGGCAGCGGTTCTCCTGGCTGGCTGGCAGCATCTCTGGTCTCCTGCTCTGCTCCTGCTTTGGTGGAGGACGCAGGCTTCGGCGTCATGGTGGATCGCGGCGACTCCCCCCGGGCTCTGTGGGATGGCTCCCTTCAGCTCCTTCCCTTCCGGCGGGGAGCCCCGCGTCCCCTTCTCCTCCCCATGCTGGGAGACGGCAGCAGGCAGATCCTTTCCTTGCCAGCCTCAGGCCGCCCCATCACTTTGGCAGATGAATGGGTTTCTCCCCCACTCGGGTTAACTCCCGAACACGACGAGGGCAACTGGACAACGTTTCCCTCCTCCTGGGTTTTCGGCACCACTGTAATAAAGATCATGGCCACCTGGCCACCGGGAAGAAGGAGGCGGAGAACCGGCGAACTTTTAAATATTTATTAGTAAAAGGAACAGCAGCTCCTCACGGAGACTGCCGTCTAAACCAAAACAAATGGACGGCAGCTCCTCACGGAGACTGCCGTCAAACTGAAAGCAAAAGGAAACAATATGTTCGGGCCCAGTCCTCTCTCTCTGTCCTCTGCCATTGTTCCTCCTCTTATAGTCCAGAGCTCCTTCCGTGGGATTGGAGGCAGGTGCGCGCCACAGGTGTATCTCATCTGTGGCGGGCCTTGTTTCGCTCCCACGGCTCTCAGCCATGCTCCCTCGCCACACCATATATGACACCTTATCGGCCACAAGGTAATGCCCAATGTGAACAGTATAATCGAACACTTCATAACTTACTGGGCACACTACCACTATAACGGAAGCGATTTTGGCCTGAATACTTGTCCCGGTTTATGCATACAATGTGAGACCATATGCTACTACTAAGTTTTGCCCTTATTTTCTTCTGTTTGTGGTGCAGTTCCATCTGCCCATTATTGCATTATTGAGAGTGGGGAAACTGCTGAAGGGAAAGATTGACTATCTATTTTTGTGTTGGCACCATTTTCTGTGAAAGTTGTAAGTCTGCACTGCTTTTAATGTGGTTTGGGGAACAGTGCTCAAACAAATTCTTCTAAGAATAACTAAACAAACTGCAAAATAAGTGAAACTGCTCCATGTGTTCCCCATATTAAAAATGTACACTGATACGATTCTGCTGTGGATGCCATCCTGTATGAATTGGCCCTTAGCTCCACCCCCTCAGAATATGACAGAAAGACACAGGGAAAAGATGACAGGACAGGAATTCCTCAAATGACGGGTGCCAGATACTCCTGAATTCACTAAAGGGTGGGTGCCAGACCTTTTTGAATTACCCCAAAGGATGGGCACCAGAACTCCCGAATTTCCCTAATGGTTAGAGCCAGATCGCGCGAATGGCTACCAGAGCCCTTGGACTTCCCTGTGCCACCACAGCCATGTGACTTCCCCGTGCAGCCAGAGCCGTGCAACCTCCCAGTGCCACCAAAGCTGTGTGACCCACCAGTGCTGCTAGAGCTGTCTGAATTACCACTGTCTCCTGACCCTAAGCCTCCTGACCCTCTAGGGTTATCTGAACTGCCAGTGCCTCCTGAACCAAAGCCTACTTATTAACTGGGGTGATCTGAACTGCCAGTGCCTCCTAAACCTGGGCCTGCTGATCCACTGGGGTTGTCTGGACTGTTAATGCATGCTGAACCGAAGCTCCATGCTCCAGGTCCTCCGCAGCTTTATGCTACAGGTCCTCTGCAGCTCCACACTCCAGGCCCTCCACAGTTCCATGATCCAGGTCCTCCACAGTTCCACGCTCCAGGTTCTACATCGCAGTGTGGACCTGGCCCTCCATCCCTTCCCCTGTTCAGCCTCCGCTCCACCTCCTTCCTGAACTGTTCTGCGAGCATCTGGAAGCCGCTTTTTAGAGTTGGGCTCTATCACGAACTGTGTTAACAACTCTGGAGATTTATACCGGTATGCCTGCAGAACTAAAACTCGCAGAACTCTTTTCACCCATCAACTTCTGCAACAGCTGACAATATTCCGGACACTCGCATCCAGACAAAGGTGCAGTTTGTTTTTTATTGATTACATGGACTATATATATATACATTTGACTTTCTCATTCACTTTACTTAGTTTTGTTATTCTGTAGCATCACAACGTGTTTTCCTTGTTTTGTTTTCTGTGCCGTGTCTTCAGACCCTTGCTTTGTTTATTGATTTTTGCTGTTAGCTGCCTGGACCGATCTCCTGAGATTGACCATTGCCTATCTGACCATGCTCTGTTTAATAAAGACGCTGCATTTGGATCTCCAACTCCATTGTCAGAAACGTATAAGCAAGAAGGTCACTTGTTAGAGTTGAGGCGAGGGTTCCTCCAGGTGCTCTGGTTTCCCTGACAGTACAAAGACATGCGCTATAAGTGAATTGGATGAACTAAATTGGCCTTAGTGTATGAGTGTTAGTGTGAATGTGAGAGTCTGAAAGAACATCTGCTGAAAGGACATCTGCTCAAAGAAATATGCCCTTATAATAGTTATAATAGACCCATATAACTAAAATAATCTTTGCTTTCACAGGTTTCACTCTTAATTTGTTTAAATTTCACAGATAGAAAAATAAACTTGACTCTTTGTCAGTAAGACAGAATTCCCTTATGAATAAACTATTAAAGAAAAAATCTATTTTCTAGATTAATTTTCTCAATTGTGTGAAATTCTTCTTCTCTTATTCACGCAATTTTGTATATGAAAACAAATAAAACAAACCCAAACCTATTACACTTGGTAAATCAACAATAAATGAAAAAAAAAAACAAAACAATAAAACCCCAACAGAACAGTTCACATATGATCAATTCACAGTTCTTTTTTTTTTTACAAACTCAGTTTCTTAAAAGTCCTTTTCTTTTTCTGCAAAAGGCAGTCAGTAAATGTATATTTACCTTTTTTGTGAATATAAGTTTTCTTAGGGAGCAATGGAGAAATGTCTGTCACTCAGTTTCTCCTTTGTGAGTGAATCCTTTTCCCCCAAAAAATAAAATAATTTAACGACTGTGTGTTTGTAGTTCAGTTTCATACTCTTCAGATCGGCAACAATGTCAGTTTCACACAATGACAAATTGAAGTTAGGTCCGTGTGGCTCGCCAGTCCCAACCCCTTTTGCGAACACAGGAGTCAGAACGAATCCAGAAAACACCAATCCCAATCCAGCATCAAGTCAATGGATCACGCAGTAGCACTACGATGGCACTAATCCAGGTAAAAGGAAAAAATAAAACAAAACAAAAAACCTGACCTTGAAAACAAGGTCACAAAATCATCATTAATATAAATTCCATAACACACATATGGTGTCTATTACCACAGCATCAAAATAGGAATTACATTTTACATACAAAACAATACATTCACATTATCTTATAATCCCATTAAGAATTAAATGAACTTAGAATACAAATCTTCACTTACATGTGACTTGCATGAACACTTTTTCCTAATACATTTACATTTATTAACTAATAAATGAAACAGAAGTTAACCCACCAAAACCAGATAAACTTTTAATCTCTTAAATGTGATGAACTTCTTCACTCGATCCTTTTGCTTATTCTCTTTTTTTCTTAACAATTAACTCTGATCGTGTTTCTTTTCAGATGATCTCATCTCATTCACATTTTTTCCATATAGACTCTTGTTCGTCCAACTTAAATTATAGTAACACATGTCTAGCGTACCCCATAGAGAACATGTCTGTTCCTCGTGTTATTAGATCAACAATTAAACGTACTGTGTGCTCTAGGAAAAATCTATTAAGAATTAAAGCTGAAAATCCAATAAAAAGTGATAATACAAACTTCGTAAAGCTTGGTCTCCTTAACATCAGGTCACTAGCACCTAAAACACTTATCATAAATGAAATAATAACAGATAACAATCTTAATGCACTCTGTCTCACTGAAACCTGGCTGAAACAAAATGACTATATTAGCTTAAATGAAGCAACTCCTCCAGGATTCTCATACAAGCATGAGGCTCATCAAACTGGTCGTGGTGGTGGAGTTGCATCAATCTTTAGTGATATTTTTAATGTTAATCAAAGAAATGAACTTATGTTTAACTCCTTTGAAGTATTAGCTCTTAATGTCATGCTACCGGACATTATGCAAAAACCTATGATATCTCTCGCTATAATCACCCTATATAGACCCCTAGGACCTTATTTCAATTTTCTAAAAGAGTTTTCTGATTTTATTTCTGACTTACTAGTTAAAGCTGATAAAATACTAATTGTAGGAGACTTTAACATCCATGTAGATGACTCCAATGATACACTAGGGCTCGGCTTTATGGATCTACTACATTCACTTGGGATATAACAAAATGCTGTTGGTCCAACCCATCGCTTAAAGCATACATTAGATCTAGTATTGTCTTACGGAATTGAGGTCTTTGATGTAGACATTATACCACAAAGTGATGATATTACAGACCACTACCTCTTGCTATATAAGCTGCGTTCACCTGAAATTATCAGATCTGCACCAATATACCGCCCTGGTAGGACTATCGTTCCGTCCACCAAGGATGAATTCATAAATAACTTACCTGATCTTTCTTTATTTCGAAATACACCCACAAACGTAAATGACCTTGATGTAGTAACCAGCAGCATGGATGCCATCTGTACTAGCACACTAAATACGGTGGCACCCATCAAATTAAAAAAGGCTAGAGAGAATAAAACTACACCATGTTACAATAGTCATACTCGCGCTTACAAAACAGCAACCCGTGCCCTGGAACGTAAATGGAAAAAAACTAACTTAGAGGTTTTTAGAATTGCGTACAAAGACAGTGTGTCCAGCTATAGGAGGGCTCTTAAATCTGCCAGGGCTGAGCACCTCCGCAAACTGATTGAAAATAATCATAACAATCCTAGATTTTTATTTAGCACCATTGCTAAATTAACAAATCATCAGTCATCCTTGGAACAAAATGCCCCACCGCATATTAGTAGTGATGACTTCATGAATTTTTTCAGTGATAAAATAGAAGACTTTAGACAGAAAATAGAAGATGTTAAACTTTCTGCACCACCTCATACTCCAGATCCAGTAAATTTTCCACTGAATCAAAATAACCTACAATGCTTCAAAATCATAGAACAGGAAGAGCTAGATAAAGTTATAAATAGTTTCAAACCAGCTACATGTATGTTAGATCCAATTCCAACAAAATTACTGAAAGATTTGCTACCTGTTATAGGAGAGCCTCTCCTTAACGTTATCAACTCTTCTTTAGCTTTAGGCCATGTTCCAAATCCTCACAAGCTAGCTGTTATTAAACCTATTATTAAGAAACCACAACTGGACCCCAGCAACTTAGCTAATTATAGGCCTATTTCAAATCTTCCATTTATGTCTAAAATACTAGAAAAAGTTGTTTCTACCCAATTATGCTCCTTTCTGCAGACAAACAATATTTTTGAAGTGTTTCAGTCAGGTTTCAGGCCTCATCACAGCACAGACACCGCATTAGTGAAAATAACCAACGATTTACTCTTAGCTGCTGACCAAGGGTGCATCTCACTATTAGTTCTACTAGATCTTAGCGCCGCTTTTGACACCATTGACCACAATATTCTCATAGACCGCTTACATTCTACAGGTGTCCAAGAACAGGCTCTTCAATGGTTTAGGTCATACTTAGCTGATCGTTACCAGTTTGTTAATATTAATGGACAGCTTTCACAAGTAAGGCCAGTAAAGTACAGGGTCCCTCAAGGATCAGTTTTAGGCCCTTTGCTGTTTACAATATACATGCTTCCCCTGGGGGACATTATTAGAAAACACGGGATCAGTTTTTACTGCTATGTAGATGATACTCAATTATACATTTAAACTAAACCTGATGAGATGTCTGAACTGTCTAAGCTAACTGAGTGTATTAAAGATGTTAAAGACTGGATGACCAACAATTTTCTTCTCTTAAACTCAGACAAAACAGAATTATTACTTATTGGGCCTAAATCCTGTACACAGCAGTTCTCACAACTCGACCTGCAATTAGAGGGATACAAAGTTAGAGTTAGCTCTACTATAAAAGATCTGGGTGTCATATTAGACAGCAATTTAACCTTCGAAAATCATATATCCCATGTCACAAAAACTGCCTTCTTTCATCTAAGAAATATTGCTAAATTGCGAAGTATGCTATCCATCTCAGATGCAGAAAAGCTAGTTCACAAAAAAGCACACTCTCACAGTTCAAAACTAGATTAAAGACCTATCTTTTTAGCAAAGCATACACTCAGTGCATTACATAGCGATATGACGCAGGATGTGCCCCACACAGGATTTAGCTTCTTGTTTATATACACTATGAACAGCAGCTACGCTAATTATTATCTTTATTCTGTATTTCCACCTGGGGGTACTCATCTCGAGGCCCTCAGACTATGCAGTGCCACTGATGCGATCCAAGACCAGCGACGAGATGGTCCCAAGGTTTCTGGACCAGGCCGTATCCTGAGCTGCTGCTGTGGTGGTCATGATGGAGAGCATGAGACTGATTCCTGTGATGCTCCAAGGACAGACGAGTCTTCGCTGAGGTCCAGCTTCTGCGCCTAGACTGCAGCTCTGCACAAGACGTTTGGCCATAGGAGAAATGGTCATGCCCAACTGAGCCTGGTTTCTCTTGAGGTTTTTTAAATTCTTCACTTTCGCCAAATGGTGAAGTTTTTTCCTCGCCGCTGTCGCCACTGGCTTGCATGGTTCGGGATCTGTAGAGCTGCGCATCAATGGAATTGCTCTTCAGTGTTTGGACTCTCAGTAGTGATTATTAACCCACACTGACCTGAGCTAAACTGAACTGAACTTAAACACTGAAAACTGAACTGACACTGTTTTAATTCACTATAAACTTCCATGTGAAGCTGCTTTAACACAATCCACATTGTATAAGCGCTATACAAATAAAGATGAATTGAATGTTAATCGAGCTAGTTACACATTAACAAGGCTTCTTGTTATCAGCTTTGTCTTAATCATTAACTAATAAATCACGATTTCTCTCATATAAACGGTTTCTTTTAGCTTCTCTTGCTGCTATATTGTCTTTAGACACATATAATTCAAAGTTTGATCTCAAGACAGCACTTAGACAGCACTGCATAAACCATCTTGTACAGTACTAGCTCTGTGTAAGACTGAAATTAAAGATGTTATTGTTTATGTATTAATTATCTTTTTCTCTGCTCTAATGTTTCAAATGGCAAATTTCAACACATGCAATGTGCCCTCGAGACGTAAAGCAAACTTGCACAGCCATTATGATAAAGCTGTGAAATGAAAGAATGGATTTTTAAATCTCACTTCACATCATAATTGCCCCCTAATATGTCATTAATATATCACACATTTTTAGTTCATTTGTTTCTTCTGTCCTGATATTGATAGTGGATTCTATTTCTTTTTTTTCTCTCTCTCTCTCTTTTTGGCTTAAAACTCAAGAGTGAAATGAGAACATCAAATGACTCCAATTCTTCTTCATTCTCCTTGTATTAATGACAAAACAGCCAGTTTTATTGTCTTCGTCAAAGCTGACTGGCGGGAATCAATAATTTTCACATTGGTTTTATTTTTGATAGCATGCACACACACACATGCACTCACACACACACACACACACACACACACACACACACACACACACACAC
>CAIGQZ010000690.1:10400397-10415174 GCA_903798205.1 Danio tinwini | reverse complement strand
GTGTGTGTGTGTGTGTGTGTGTGTGTGTGTGTGTGTGTGTGTGTGTGAATTAAGTGCTAAAAGACTTGATGAATGAACTCATCTTTTGATTTCCATTTAGCTGAGAGTACACCACACATACAACAGATCTCCAGACAGCCAAATTTAATCTGTTAATACTGTAAGATGTCCGCTTTTTCAAAATACATTTTTTTAAAGACAAGGTAATTTGTTTAAATATCAGTACATATGGCTGTAAGGCATGCATGTAAATATTTTACATAGCAGATCTTTTTTATGTGAAAAACTATTTAGTATATTATAATTTTCTAAGTGCAAGTGTTTGCTTGACTTTAAATGTTAAAATGTATTCTTTGGCTGTTTATATTTACATATCTAAGCGTCTTTTTCCACAAATGGACTGCATTTGCACAACATTTTGCATCTTACACTTAATCTGCTGCTAAATCCTACTTGATTTGTATCGAGGTGTACAAATCTGAAGATGTAGGTTCACCTCAGAATGTGAATTCTATCACCTTAGCCCAATGTTATTCCAAAAGAAATCCTTGAAACACAAATGAATAGGTTTTTATTCTTTCTCTTAATCTGAATATTTCTGTATCTCCATTGAAAGTGTCTTCATACAAATTTGAATTTCTTTCAAATTGTGAAATCACAATTAATTGAATTATTTAATACAAGTCTTCTAAGTATACGCAATTGCTTTATAGCAATAACAGATTTAATTTAGGCTTTACTCCTACAAAGTAAGTTATTTTAGGGTGTATTATTCAGTCATTCATTTTCTTTTCGACTTAGTCCCTTTATTGATCTGGGGTTGACACAGCGGAATGAACCGCCTAAGGTGTATTATTAACACTAAAAACAGAATGTATGTTTTCAGTCTACCTTTTTGTGTACCTTTCAAACGTGTACTTTAAGTGCCTTTTGAGAATATTGTTAAATTAAGTGTACTTGACTTATACTGACACATTTAAACATTGATTGGTGTATAGCGTTTAAAACATTCACATTTTGGTGACTGAAGCTCAGCCATGCTCACTTGAAGCACTGATCAATGTTCCCAATGTTTATATATGTTAAAGCCTAAATTAAATTTGTTCATGATAGAAAGTGATTGCATCTCTTCAGAAAACAAATCCCCTCGATTCACATTTTAGTGTTCTGAAAATGAACAAAAGTTGGATTTGGTGACCCATGAGGGTAAGTAAACATGACAGAAGTTTCACGTTGGGATGAATTATGCCTGTAATATTACACTTTGCTCTTGTCCCTGTGCTTTAGCCAACCCAAGCTCATTCTGAAAACGTAGTCCCGTGGACGTTTCTGGAGACCGCGAATTATGTAGCCGGAGGTACGTATGGCTTCATTTTGCTTTTTTAAATGAACGCTACTGTACGGTGACACCGTTCCATTTCATGCTCACCAGCTGACCGCTCACCTTCGTGTGGAGGGTTTTCCCGCTGCAACCAGTTTGTCCCATAGCCGTTAGCCATAAGACAAAAACAGAATCCGAAAAAATTAAATAAACAAGTAAATAACAGGGTGAGAATGCAGTAAAATCCGAAAACGTGATACAAATCAGACGAGGGCTTTTCTTTTTCTCGACGGCTTTTGTAAACCGTTGGTTGGGTTCAGGGAAGTAAGTGGATGAGCGAGTCAATCGCTAAAATTGGTTGGGTTTAGGGAAGGAGGAGGGTGGGTCAGTCAGTCGATTGGCCGGCCGGCCATTTAGTCAGACAGTCAATCAGTCGACAGCGGCCTCTGGTGGGTTTACGTGAGAACAACGGGCGAGAACGGCACTCGCGAAAGAAATTTGAGATGTGAAAAAGCGCACACAGCAGCCTCGCGCTCGCCAGCTCGCGGAATCCTCCTTTTGTCTTGGGTCAAATTTTAAAAGGAGAAAAAAAGGTAAACATTTTTGTGTCTTGAAATTTGGTGACTTTCTAAAATTATCGCAACATTAGAAAAAAATTTTTTTCTTATTTTTATGAAGGCTAATATAAATACACAAAAAAGCTAATTTTACTGAAAATATCTCTAAATCTTTTACAGTATTTTTTTGTCATTTTAAATTATATTCAAAACTCAGTAAAATGACAAACAAGCTCTTTAAATTAACAGTTTGACTTTTATTTTAGGTACTTTATCATTAAAGACAAATTACCGTCATTTTTGTTTTTTTATACAGGGAAATTACCTAATTATTAATACAATATTTTCTGTCATTTTAAATTATATTCAAAACTCAATAATTACAGCAATTTGTCTGTTTTACACAATAGAAATTTCCATATTATTTACACAGGTTTCTTTTCCTGTGTTTTTTTAAGTACATTTAAAATTATGTAATTAAAGTAATAAATTGTAATTACTTGTGCACCTCGCTATATTTAGGTTTATGACCATGCAAACATCTTTTGTAATTTTAAATTTGTGAGAATTTTAATTAGTTTTATCTTGTACGTTGTTTTTTCCAGACTTTTTTGAATTAAAATAAAACTGTTCATTTACAACATTGAGCATGTCTTGACATTTAATTAAAGGTGTTTAATCTTAATGATTTCAAGTTCTGTTAAATAACATTGTTTTCTCTTGAACCTTTAGTGCAGTAACTTTATTGATGGAGTTTGATCAGCTGTAACTTCTGTATATACTGTCTTGCTAAAAGCATTGTAAACTTATGCAGGTACTTTTGGAATTAAAAAATATACCCTTTGCTTTATTCAAAAATAAGTGTTGTTCACTGATTAAACATTGATGAAATACTCCACACTTATGAGGGAAAAGCTAGACATTCAAAGAATTTGTGATTGAAATGAATTTTGCATGCTTTATTTTAGTAGTTTAGTGAAGTGTCAGTTCACACAAAGGTAAAAATTAATTTTGAAAGGTGTGATTGTTAAAGGGCATGTGATAAAGCTCCTTTCAAATTCTGAACTGAATACTAGATATTCAGTGACCCGTGTGCAGCATTATCTTACTTTGTGCATACAAAGTCAGGTTTTTGTTCTCTGTACACCAGATCATTTGATATGGTCAACAGTGCTTCTACACTGCTGAACCTTACCTTCACTTTACTTGACTCATCTTCATGTTCAGATTGTAATTATCTCCCTGCTGGGTAGTGGTTAATCTTTGTGTTCTGGTAGAAGAAATTAACTGCATTGCCTTTGACATTAGCAGTTTAATTTCACAGCTGCTGATAGACCAGATAATCTAGAATTTACTGTACATAAACTGAACATGGCAAGAAAAAAATCTAATTGTAAATCATTTAGACTTTGAAGCATTTCTTTACCCAGAAATTACATTTTTGTCATTAATTTCCCAAACCCATAGAAAATGTCATTTATCTTTGGAAAAAAAATTATAAACAATAATTCAAATATATGCTTTTACAACCCCAAATCAGAAAAACTTGTGACAGTATGGAAAAAGCTAATAATAATAAAAAAAGAAAGTAGTAATTTCCAAATTTACTTTGACTTTATTGCAGACAATTTATTTCATGTTTTGTCCGGTCAACTTCATTTAATTTGTTAATATACATCCTTTTCTTGTCATTCAGACCTGCAACACATTCCAAAAAAGATGGGACAGGAGCAGTTTAGGGCTAGTAATCAGGTAAATTGGTTAAATAATTATGTGATTTGAAACAGGTGATGTTAACAGGTGATTGTAATTATGATTTGGTACAAAAGCAGCATACATGAAAGGTCTACATCTTTAGGAGCAAAGATGGGCTGAGGATCGCCAGTTTGCCAACAAATATGTGAGAAAATTATTGAAATATTTAAAAACAATGTTCATCAAAAAAGATAGGAAGACATTTGGATATTTCACCTCTAACACAACATAACATAATTAAAAGATTCAAGGAATATGGAGGAATTTTAGTGCGTAAAGGACACGGGTGAAAGTTCTGACTGTGGAGGAAGAGGATACAGGTACTTGACTGGCCTGCCTGCAGTCCCGACTTGTCTCAAATAGAGAATGTGTGGCGCAAAATGTGACAACAAAGACCCTGTACTGTTGCCCACCTTAGAACGTGTTTGCAAGAACAATGGAAAAAAATTAAATTTGAAACTCTTCATCACTTGATGTCGTCAGTCCCTAAACAGAAATAGCATGGATCTCAATAAAAAATATTTCAAGAGGACCCTAAAATGTGACAGACCCAGCTATTAAGGTTATGGCTATATAGGCTAATAATATACAAAAGACAAGGAAAACATGTCAGGATGTTAAAAAACTTACCTTTCAAGGATCACCTACAACTTTACTGAATTATATTCACGGCACAATAAAAGTATCCCAGCTGGGTCCGTCACGTTTTTGGCTTCCCTTGAAACATTTCTGTTGTGTTCCTTGCCATTTGTACGTGTTGTGAGAAAATGCAACACATTTTTGTAAATGTGTTTGCGTTGTGAGGATTTGCAACACATATGCTGTAAAACCAGTGTGGATCTTTACTTTTTTGTTGGTGTTTTTTGTAATTACATGTGTTTTCTTAAATTACAGCATGTTAAGCTCTCTTGGCCACTGTACATTTGAACCACAGAAATTGGCAAAAATATTAGCTATAACAGCTTTTTTTGAGAAACTAAATTACTTTTTTAGAGTTACTGATTGGCATACAATATATTTATATACTGCTAGGTATTCATGATAATGGAGGTATACTTTATTCATTGAATATAGTTGTCAATAATATTAATAATGATGATGATGATGATCTTTCAGAAAGGCATACACACATGTGCTGTCCTACATCTATGAATAGTCATTTGCTTTTACTTGCATCTTGATATCAACTTATTTTTCTTATGTGGTGATTTCAGAAGTAATATTATAAACCCTACTTCATCTTTATTACTCTGTAATGACTGTGGGTCAATTCGATGAATACTAATTACATGCTGATATGTAAGTGTTGGCTGTGTGTCCTTAAAACTATAAAGGCTTGTAATAAAATAGAATTAGAGCATATTCAAACACACATTTTAATACATGTATTTTAAAATAATGACACATTTAGGTGCATTCAGTACCCTGTTATGGCAGTAATTAACAAATTACGGTGTTGTGAATAATCATCATATAGCAATTTTGGGAGTCACTCCTTCGGTTTCACTAAATCACGTGTGCATTGCAGATTTAATGTATTAGTTAATGTATTGCATCGTATTGATCAAGCTTCATCAAACCAATATGAGGATTTTAATATATTAATTATGTTATTTTTTTAATTTTATGAGATCCAACCACATAGGGTAACAAAACCCTATTGTATACATTAGGTTTCTTTTTCATTCTTGTTATCTTCTTTCTTAAATGTGTCCAGCCAGCCCGTAGGTCCTTAAAGCACCACATTTGGCAGGAATTGGTCTGAAATGCCTTCCCTTCTTAGGTGCACACACACACACACACACACACACACACACACACACACACACACACATACACATCATGGCAGGTACTAAAATAAGTACATTTACCTTTTTTGAGCATATCTCAGCAACCATACAGGCTAGGAGCAAAGCTTTTTTACTTCTACAATTTCATGAATAACTTTATTCCAGCATTTTAAGCTTTAGGTCCACATATCATTTAGATCATGTAAATAGAAAAGGTTATCAAAAAATGAATTCATTGAATGGCTTAAAAGATGTAGCTTGATAAGTGTTTTGAGCCATGGCTACAAAATGTATTGGTTTATATCCTTTAAATGGTGTGACTATTTAAAATTCTTTTGTACTATTTTTGTCATTAGCCTCTGTAGATGACACATACAACATTATATGAGAATCAGCAAAGAGGATTAGGAAGAGACTGAAAATTTGTCTTTTGGCAACTCATTGCACTAATATTGTCCACTCGAGGGAATCACAGGATGATCCAGCCTGATCTCATGAGGAAACGTAAGTATTTTACGTTTTGTCAGTTTAGTAGCTAATTCGTACGAATTCGTACGAGTTGAGTCATACAAAAATGTATGATTTAAAAAAGGATGCGTGGCACCCAACCCCGCCCCTAAACCCAACTGTCATTGGGTGATGGGCAAATTGTACTAAATAGTATGAATTAGATTGTACGAATTCATACGAATTAGCCACTAAATCGAATTGCCATGAGATTGTGTTGGATGATCTCATGCACCAGCCCTTAACTTAGAAATAAGGGAAATCCAGAGTTTGCCAGGGTGCATGATAATGTGCATTCAAATCACAAAAAAGATATTTCTGACATGAATACAGCATGTGAAGCGAAAGCTCAATGAAAGCATCCTGGACAGCCACAGCACAGCTCTGAGGATTCTAATCTGCACAGGGAAACCGCATTAGATTTAGAATCCAATGTCTCAATTTCTCAACAATCTCAACTTCTAAATACAAAATAAATTAATGCATATATTAATGTATTTACCTTATGTTGTAGCAGGAAATAAAAATGTTAAGTGTTTAGTTTTATGTTATCTTTTAAAACATTTATAATGTTGTAAAACTATTTGCAATTTTTTTTAATTAATAAAGACTCAGGAAAATACTTGTATTTTAAATATTCAGTAGCACAACTTTTTTTCAATATAGTTAATTTAGAGAAATGTTTCATGAGCAGCAATATAACATTTGAGAATGATTTTTGAAGGACAATGTGACATTGAGGACTGAAGTAAAGACTGCCGAAACATTCATTTTTTTCAGTTGGCGTTTCTATGTGGAGTTTGCATGTTCTCTCTGCGTTCGCGTGGGTTTCCTCCGGGTGCTCCGGTTTCCCCCACAGTCCAAAGACATGCGGTACAGGTGAATTGGGTTGGCTAAATTGTCTGTAGTGTATGAGTGTGAGTGAGTGTGTGTGAATGTTTCCCAGAGATGGGTTGTGGCTGGAAGGGCATCCGCTGTGTAAAACACATGCTGTTGAGTTGGCGGTTCATTCCGCTGTGGCGACACCAGATTAATAAAGGGACTAAGCTGAAAAGAAAATGAATGAATGTATTATTATTTTGAATTTAAGTTTATTTTGATGTTTTAATAATGGTTCACAATGTTGCTGTCTTCTGAGGGGAAATGAATGAATGAATATTACTGTCTTTAAATACAAAGCGCTGACCAACGGTGTGAGCTGATTGGTCCTTAGCTCACTCTGCTAGCAATCGCATCATCATCTACATGGCACAGCTGATTGGTTCCTGGTAAATAATCAGCCAATGGGTTTCCTGCTTAACATTTACATTTTTGGCTTTTGTTTGGTGTAGTATTTTGTAGTGTGCACTTAGAAAACTTCCACCTTTAAAATGTCCCCTGTACAGACTTTCTACAGGTAATTTGATGTGTTTTATTTGCAGCAGAATGTATTTTACTATGTGTGTGTATTTGACTGCAAAAACAATATTTAGCAGCAGCTTATATAGTTGTCAAAAACAAATAAAATTATATCACAAATTTCAATTTGGCATGAAAGAACTTTAAAGTGTAGTGGAACATACCTTTGTCAAGGTTATGACCACATTCAGTTCTTACCAAATTATTCAGTTTTCACCAGAGCATTCATTTTAAAGTGATCAGAGCCACTTTCACTTTGTTTCCCTAGCACATCTCTTGCACACGTCCTATGGAATGTTTGTAAATAATGTGTAGTGCTTGTTTCCATCGATAACAAAAGAGATACTGTTGTTAATGAGACTGTCTAACATAACCATGAATGTGACAGTGCATAACCTTCCAAATTATTATTATTATTATTAAACTTTGAAAATGCATAGTGAAAGTTTATATTTAAAGATTTGCGTGAGCATCAGAATAAAAATGGTTTTGTTTATAGGGCTTGTTTACAAATGTAATCTTCTTAGGGTGTACTCACACTATGTACAGTTGTCTTGAACCGGGCCAAAGCACGCTTGTCCCCCCTTCATTACATTCGGGCCTGGGCATGCTTACGTCATCAATGATGCGCTGTTCAGTAAGCGCTCTCGCTCAGCACAGAGATTGCTTTAGTTATATTGTTTAAGTTGTTTGATATGCAGTGACACGCAGTCAAATATTTTGCAGAACAGATCAGCCACTTTTGACGCTCATAAACAATCATAAAGTCCTCGTGCTGCAGGAATTAGGAGATTTGCTGAAGGTGAAGCTGTTGTGCAGTGAGGGGTTTGTGTCTTTAATAATCTACGTTAGATTGAGTCCCTTAAAAGTCACGTTTCGCTTTCAGTTTCGGACTCAGGCACGCTTGCACTCACACTGCAAGCATACCGCGCCTGAGCCCAAGTGAACCACGTTCAGGCCCACCTCTTCCAACCGGCCCAGGGCCGCCCAAGTAAACCGTACCCAATTCAGATGACTCACACTTCTTAAACGAAATGGGCCTGGGCACGGTTCGGATAGCATAGTGTGAGTACGCCCTTAATTACTATTCACTGATTTAACTTTAGCTATAAAGTTAACTAAACTTTTTTAACTAAAGCTATAGCAGTGCTGAAAATTTGTTTTCTGAGGCAGTTGTTGCATTTGTTTATTTTATAGTCATAATCTGTTATGGACCAGTATAACCAATGATTTGAGACTACTGTACAGACAATTATCATTTTTGTTGATTTGTTGTGGGGGTTTTTCTTTAGCCCCATAAATGAAATTTTACTCAAAATCTCTTAATTTGAATTAAAAGGGATCATTAACCCCAATCATTAATCGGATCAATAAAATAGCACTACCAACGTTGGCATATTAAACAGGAATATGTAGTCTCTTAAGTGCCTAATTCACTATGTTATGCAAGAGCAACAGGGCCAAAAAATGCATGATGATTGCCTCAAAAGGGGCAGTGAGGCCACTTTCTCTCTGGCACCAGAAATTCACAGAATAGATGTATTTCCTATTTATTTTTGACTGATGAAAACCCATCAACATTATACATTGGTCAACCCATCATTTTTTTTATAGACTTCAATGTATTGTTAGAAGCCACTAGTATTTTTTTGGATTTGACTCAAAATTATAGTAACTAATCACTTTATCACATTAAAGTAATTTTGAGTGAATCATCCTTTTTTATCTTCAAATCATGAAGCAGCTACAAAAAGTCACATTTGGCTTGTTTTTGGTAATACTTAGGATGCATTATTTAAGCAAATCAGCACAGATTATGGGATTCTAAGACTTAAATATTAAATGTCACTCAAAGACACAAACAAAGTTGGCCAAATTAGATAATGAATTATTGTTAATGTTGTTTTGCAACACCGAAATGCTAAAAGTACAGTGCTCAGCATAATTGAGTACACCTTATTTTAAAGATTAATATTTTTTATCTATTTCTCAGTGAATATTTACAATGTATTTTGGTGTATTTAAACAAAACAGATTTATTTAACAGATATATTTATTAAAATAATATTTTATTCACCAAACATATTTAGAAATTGAAATATAATACAATAAAATTCAAGCAAAATGTTGAAAAAAACCCTACAAATGTTCAACAATTTTTAATTAATATTTTTTTGCTTCTCTTAATTTTTAATTTAATTTATTTAAAATTGTATTTAATATTTTTCTATAACATATAAATTTGGGTGTACTCGTTTATGGACTGTTATTGCAAGTTATTATGTTAGATGAGCTCCAGATTTGGCTTCAGTATAGACTAATCTAATGTACGGTATATGCACAAATATATTATTGTATGGCTTCCGGTTAAAATATGAATTTAAAAGATAGACTTGTGAGGGGTGTACTTGTATATGCTGAGCACTGTATAGCAACTGGCACTGTATTTTTATTTGATGTTGTTTTGCTGCTAGGGCTTGCTAATGAAATCATTAGCCATCTATGTGTCACTTTTAATTTATGCATTTGTCCCAGCAGTGTTGAAAAATGATTGTATTCTTTTTTTTTAACAGCAATAAGGGGCTATAAAATGGTTTGAGACCACAGTAATTAAATTTGTGATAAAAGTTTACTGCCAAGACCGTAATATGATTTGGAAGAATTTCAGCATGCAGAGCTATACTATATTTGTGTACATATATTTACTCTTGTCTGACTCTGAAATTGCACAGGCCTAATGCTTAATGTTCTGTACACATACAGCTGAGCCAAACATTCTAAATATTACACTCATACTAAAACATAAGTTAATATGTACCAGTGTGTCCTTACCTTTCCATTCCTTTCCTATTTATAGAATGCAGGATGTATCCAATGTATCTTGATTTTAGACATTTGATATTAGCTGTTTGATTGATAAATTGACTGCATTAACAATCTAGCAAAAAATTATAAAAAAATAAAAAGGACCTAAATTGTGGTTTTATTACATTGAAGACTATGGACACAATTAATGGTGAGCAGTAGGTGTAGTGACTGGCACTTTCCATTATGATGCAATTCACTGTACTGTTCATGTACTGTAATGTGGGCAGGCATTAATGAAAGGTGAGAGGTGTTGCTGCCTCTACTATGACATCAATTTACCGGCAGTGTTTTGACAAATGGTGGGGTGAGATGTCTTTGTTAAAAGTGGAGCAGGTAGCATGTCAGCTTAAAACACAGTTCCGATGGAATCATTAAAATAGCATAGCACTACTGATGTTGGCCTATTAAACAGGAATATGTACTCTCTTAAGTGACTCAATTGTTGTGTTATGAAAGAGCAACAGGGTCAAATTTTTTTGCATGATGATTGCCTCAAAAGGGCCAGTGAGGTCTCTCTCTCTCTCTCTCTGGCACCAGAAATTCACAGAATACATTTATTTTCAATTTATTTTTGACTGATGAAAACCCTTCGACGTTATACATTAGTCGTCCATAAATGTTTTGACTTTTAACTAGACCGTTGCTGCCGGAACAAATTGAGAAAATTGTATTCTGGGAGCAGGAGACTTGAATCAACCAGAATCCAAAAGCGGCTCTGGATAGATGGACTCATTTGCCGTTGAGGCTTGGTGAAAGATAAGTGCTACTGGAGCCTTTGTTTTTCCCCTCAGGGCTGTTTTTTCATCAAGGATTTTAGATGGGCTTATGTCTGTATCAGTCCCCTGCCATTCACGTGTAAAAACTCTCATCTGTGTTTTCGAAGTGTCTATTGATTTGATTGTACTGCAGAGCCTGGTCAGAGTTGACCTCAGCTGAATACATTTTCAACTGCCAGAGGCCCCATTCACAGACATCATTACAAAACCCCCCAAAAAATAATCACCCTCCATTTAGATGAGAGTTTTTTTTTTTTGGAAGCGAGCATTGCCATGAACAAGTGCTGTTGACCCTCAAGGCCAATGAGGGAATTGAGGAAATATGTAGATTGGAATAGATACGGCCCTTAGCCATCACTGTTTGGTTATGGGTTGGTCTATCAAAGGAACTTTTATATCAGATATACCCTAAATGTGATTTCTTTTTGGCTCCAAGCAATTAATCTGCACAAATATTAAGCACAGATGTGATCTACGCTCTATAGTTTGCTCTTAAGACTTGAAAGACTAATAATTTGCATTCATATCTAAGCAGGAGCTAAGTGAGAACATGTGTTGGTAAATGCTAGATCACGTCCTGGCATCTCTAGCATCTCTACTATTGTCTAATTGGCCCCCTACTGTTTAGTGCAGAGCGTCTTCCAGTGCACAACAGGGCAACTGCTGTTTTGGTGGACTCTGGGATATGCGATGGCTAAAATAATCATATATGTGGACATAATGAGTGCAATTGCATTATTTCTCACAGCAACACTTTTCAACTGAGAATATCATCAAGCATTTACAGACTGACAAACTAGAGCCAGAAATAAGGGACGCCTACTGCAGTAATGGCTTGAGATCTGACAGGTCAGAGCTGTAACAATTATTGCATCTGTTAATAAGGTCTTGTTAACTGCAGTATACCATCTGTTGAACCAATTAGTGCTATATAAAGCCTTTTTATTTATTTATTGACTTGAACTTTGTATTTTTAGTGAACATGGTTATCAATGGTAATAACATGACTCTTCAACTCTTCATGCACATATACACACGTCCGCAAATATATACAGACATAAATGTCAAAAACCTGCAAGTATACAAGTATAAAAGAGAAAAACTATATAAATAATGTCAGAGGAGTATATACATGAAAAGTGTGTATATTAAAATGTGTGTAAAACAGATAAAAATAATGATTTGTTGTCACTTATATTATAAAAGACATCTTAATCATTTCTCCTGCATCACTGTATTAAATCACTTGTTTAAATAATGGAGATCAGACTATACCATGTATTTGGTTGCAATGAAGATTGTTATCTTTGAAGCCATTTTATTTTTAAAAATGTTATAGTATAAGAGTTTGCTATTCATAGTTAGTTAGGGCTATATTATATACAATATTAGAACGTCTGACTGCATGCAGAACGTAAATGTGCAATCACATTTTAATATGCAATACAAAAAGCCATGTTTTTGAATGTAACTGCATTGTTGCATAAAATATTTGTAAAAAATATAATGCATATCAAAGTTGTCTCACAGCCCTATTTACATTTAGACTACTAAAGAAAAATCCATAATAACTATGGTGCGATTTACCTTAAATCAACTAAAGTTTTGAAATGGACAAGGCAGTTGTATTCTACATGCTTTAGGAAGGGATTTTCTAATGAGCTGGAATGCTGTTAAATAACTTTATATTAGCCAACAAATTTCTGAATCATGTTTTATGACTAAATTAAAGTAGAGAATTACATATTTGGCAAGCATTTTTTTATGACTAATTGCCCAAAGGTAGTATATGATGATTTTTTTATTAATTATTTTATTTATTTTTACTTTGCATGCTTACTGTTAAAAAAAATAATAATAAAAGCAAAATTCCTTGATCAAAGTGTGACCTTGTTGTGTACACAAACAAATACACACCAGCAGAAATTCATGGTCCTGTATGCTTAAAGAAGGTACAAATCCTAAAATACAGGGGAAAAAAGTGAATATTGAGTTGCACTAGCATGCTCCCAAAAGCTGCCAGTATTCGGTATATGCAACAGTTTTTAACATTTACTGTATGTGTATGTATAGATATATTAGTGGTGGGCTGCTATCGGTGTAACATGCTGCATTAACACTAGACTCTTATCGTGCGATTTAAAAAAAATATCACCGTTAATCTATTCTCAAAGTTAGGTTGGGAACTGGGTCTATTCTATGCAAGCTATGATGACTTCGACCTTGATATTTTAGCATGGATGTATACCAGACTAGTGAGCCGTCTGACAAAAAGTGCCCTTCTAAATCAAATCAGCAGGATGCCCTTCTGGATCTTTCACTTACTTTGAAGACACAACTAAGTACGCTTATATGGACATCTGTAATCTACTTATTTGCCTTAATAGACAATAATATAATTAGGGTATTTACGTGAAGTGCTTTCATGTAAGAGTTTCTTGTTATTTTACTGCACATTCACTCATAAACATTTCATTAATGCCCTGTGACAAATTGGGGTATTAGACGCAAATAAGGAGTAAGGACTGGTGAGTGTTATAGAATTTAATAACGCATGCTAAATAGAAAAGAAAAAACTTCCGCAGTGTGTGTGTGTGTGTGTGTGTGTGCCCATGCGGTCTTTTACAGACAGCCACGTGTGTGGATCTTATCGAAAAATATGGTGAAAAGTCCTACATGACGGTAATAGTTTGATTGCGGTGTTTACTTCAATAATGCCACTAAAATATGCATACTCCATGTCTTAATTCCATTTCATTTTAGTTCTATTATGACTTTAGTTGGATTAAGGTAATTAAAAATTGCCTTGTGTAGGCCCAGGGCCGGCGCGTCCATAGAGGCGTCCTAGGCGGCCACCTAGGGCGGCATAATAATAAGGGCGGCAAACGCGCCCCGCTGCCCAACCCAACGTACTGACCATAGGCGGAGCGTGTGTAAGGCTGGGGAGGGCTTAGCCTCCCCCTGGCCACAGACCACGTAGATAGCAGCAAAGAAATAAATGCATTGAAAACATGTAACAGGTGTAAGGCGGAATATGAATGTAATTTAATGTTGATGATTAACAGAACACTTTAGCTATTGTAAGTTTGTCAATCAAATTTAAAGTCCCCCTCCGCACAAAAAATGGAACTGTCCAACCCCGCATGTTGCACTGATAAGCGTTGTTTATTACTGGAGTTCAGCAGCTCTGAAAACCAAACCAAAAGTGCTGGTCAGCAGACTATTCTGGTTTGACGCTCAAGAACATAAGTAATAAAATGACAAATGAGTATTACGAGAGAGGTATAATAATATATTACACTGACACCCAACCCCTCCCTCCCGGTCCTCACTTTCATCTGCGAACCGGTCACTTTCCTTTTTTTTTTACTTTCAGGATGAGGGCAACGTGATCGCTGTTTGCCTAGAGCGCAAGTTCAGCTTGCTCCGGCCCTGGTCTAGCCTATAGTGTAGTAATCTTGTTTAGGCAATCGTTTGGAGTTTTACATTTCAAAGGTCAAATATTTAATGCTGAATTACAAGTTCGGTTTTCGATTGGCCTCATTAAAAAGAGAATGATTTCGGATTCTTGACACATTTTTGCAATTTAACAACATCAACACTTATAATGCAGCTCTAAAAGAAGGATTTTGCTGCAAAAGATAGGGCAGTGGCTAATATTTATATTGACTACAATGCCAAAACACTTTTTTTTTTGTTAGAAAAAAGGCCACCATTATAATATAATATAATATAATATAATATAATATAATATAATATAATATAATATAATATAATATAATATAATATAATATAATATAATATA
>CAIGQZ010000690.1:10387420-10397670 GCA_903798205.1 Danio tinwini | reverse complement strand
CACACACACACACACACACACACACACACACACACACAAACACACACACACAAACACACACACACACACACACACACACACTCAGAGTGTGTGGCATCAAACGTTCATCATTGCACAAGAGCAACAAAGGCTCTCCCATCTGGTCAAAGCCAACAGAGGGTCTACTGTGACACACTTTTATTAAACCTTTAATGATAGTTATAACTGGAGGAATGTCCTAATGTTTAAATCATACTCCCAAGACCAATAAGTGTCTATGAAGCTGTCCACAATTAAATTGGACTTTAGAGAAGTGGTCAATTGGTCCGGTGAGACTCATTTTATTTCACATCATGTGGGATCATGGCTTGCTTGGCTTGCCTGTCTGGCTTGGTTTGGGACTCTTTAGTGTTTGGACTTTCAGCATTGAAAACTAAACCACACTGAACTGAATTTCAACTTTGAAAACTGGACTGACACAATTTCAATTTACTTTAACTTCTATGTTAAGCTGCTTTGACACAATCTACATTGTAAAAGTGCTATAGGAATAAAGATTAATTTAAATGAATTGGCTCCAGGGTGAAGAGAGGGGCAGAGCTGTCAACTGATCACCACCTGGTGGTGAGTTGGATCCGCTGGCAAGGGGGAAAGCTGTACAGACCTGGCAGGCCCAAGCGTATTGTGAGGGTCCTCTGGGAACGTCTGGCTAAACCTCAAGTCAGAGGGATTTTCAACTCTCACCTCCGGAAGAGCTTTGACCAGATCCCGAGGGAGGCTGGAGACATGGAGACTGAATGGTCCATGATCTCCGACTCCATTGTTAACGAGGCTGTGGAGCAATCCATGAACCCGGTGGTGGACACCGGAAGTAAGGGATGCCGTCAAGCTGAAGGAGTCCTACAGGGCTTGGTTGGCTTGCAGGACTCCCGAGGCAGCTGATGGGTATCGGCGGGCCAAGAGTGCTGCAGCCCGGGCGGTTGCGGAAGCAAAAACTCGGGCCTGGGAAGAGTTTGGAGAGACCATGGAGGAAGACTATCGGTCGGCCCCAAAGAGATTTTGACTGTCCGGCTCCTCAGGAGGGGAAAGCAGCTCCACATCGACACTGTTTACAGCGGAAGTGGGGAGCTGTTGACCTCGACTGGGGATGTGGTCAGACGGTGGAAGGAATACTTTGAGGATCTCCTTAACCCCACTGACATGTCTTTCATTAAGGGTAGATAGCAAGGTAGTTTGCAAGCTCCGCAGTGGCAAAGCAGCGGGGGTGGATGAGATTCACCCTGTGTATCTTAGGTCTCTGGATGTTGTGGGGCTGTCTTGGCTGACACGTCTCTACAACATCACATGGAGGTCAGGGACAGTACCTCTGGACTGGGCAACTGGGGTGGTGGTTCCCATTTTTAAGAAGGGGGACCGGAGGGTGTGCTCCAATTATAGGGGGATCACACTCCTCAGCCTCTTGGGGAAAGTCTATGCCAGGGTAGTGGAGAGGAGGATCCGGCCGATGGTTGAACCTAGAATCCAGGAGGAACAATGTGATTTTCGTCCAGTCCATGGTACACTGGACCAGCTGTATACCCTCACCAGGGTGCTCGAGGGTTAATGGGAGTATGCCCAACCAGTCCACATGTGTTTTGTGGACTTGGAGATGGCGATCGACCAAGTCCCATGTGGCATACTGTGGAGGGTGCTAGGGGAGTATGGGGTCAGAGGCGATCTGGTAAGGGCTGTCTCATCCCTGTGTGAACAAAGTAGGAGTCTGGTTCGCATTGCCGGCAATAAGTCAGACTTGTTTCCAGTGCATGTTGGACTCCGGCAGGGCTGCCCCTTGTCACCAAATTTGTTCATAATTTTTATGGACAGAATTTCAAGGCGTAGCCTCGGGCTGGAGGGGGTCCGATTCGGGGACCACAGGATTTCATCTCTGTTACTCGCAGACGATGTTGTTCTGTTGGCTTCATCGAACATGGACCTTCAGCATGCACTGGGGGGGTTTGCTGCCAAGTGTGACGCGGTTGGGATGAGAATCAGCACCTCCAAGTCCGAGGCCATGGTGCTCCAGCGGAAAAAGGTGGTTTGCCATCTCCAGGTTGGAGGAAAATCCTTACCCCAGGTGGAGGAGTTCAAGTATCTTGGGGTTTTGTTCATGAGTGAGGGAAGGATGGATCGTGAGATTGACAGGCGGATTGGTGCAGCGGCAACAGTAATGCAGTCGATGTACCGGTCCGTTGTGGTAAAGAAGGAGCTGAGCCAAAAGGCAAAGCTTTCGATTTACCGGTCAATCTACGTTCCTACTCTCACCTATGGTCATAAGCTTTGGGTGAGCGGAAGGACAAGATCTCTGATACAAGCGGCCGAAATGAGTTTCCTTCAAAGGGTGGCAGGGCGCACTCTTAAGGATAGAATGAGGAGCTCTGACACTCGGGAGGAGCTCGGAGTAGAGCCGCTGCTCCTTCACATCGAGAGAAGTCAGCTGAGGTGGCTCAGGCATCTGTTTCGGATGCCTCCTGGATGCCTACCTAGGGAGGTGTTCCAGGCATGTCCCACCGGGAGGAGGCCTCGGGGAAGACCCAGGACATGCTGGAGGGACTATGTCTCCTGGCGGGCCTGGGGATGCCTCGGGATCCCCCCGAAGGAGCTGGAGGAAGTGTCTGGAGAGAGGGAAGTCTGGGGTTCTCTCCTAAGACTGCTACCCCTGCGACCTGGCCCTGGAAAAGCGGCAGAAAATGAATAAATGAATGAATGAATGAATTGAATTGGGCAGCTGAGTTGTGCTTGGTTTACCTGGGGAAGTGATACACTGGGCAATTATCTAATGGATGCAATTTAGACACATCCACCAATTATTGACAATTATATTTTCTGGTGGATGCGGCCCTTTTCAGTCAGAAATTGCATCCTGCCACTCTACACACATTGGTCAGGAATAGTTAAAAGACTGTTTAAAGTTTCCCTGGCCCAAATATTCCTCAGATCTCAACACAATTGTGCAACAGTGAGGTGTGTTGCACTATATTCAATGCACAGTGGCTCCATCTTGTATCCTAAAGGTTATGAAGGAGAACCAGGATTGAAAACCACTGTTGAGGATTCCATGCTTTGGCTAGGTTTTGACACGTTGTGGCAGGTGGAGTTTTTTTTTTTTTTTATTCATGTATATTCTACGAATCAGGACAAGGAAATGGCTCTCAAGGTCCACTGTCCTTTAGAGCTACAACCCTGATCAAATATCCGTACAGTCCAGCTCACACTGTGGGATTTTTTACACAACATAAACAATCTGTAGCTTTAATTTTACTCACAGCATGTCTCAATAAAAAAATCCAGAAAAATCTTGTTTTGACATTTCTCCATAGTGGTATGAATTTTTAAGTCATGCTGATTGCATCATCAGTCATATTGGTTCTACCAGAAAGACCAGGAAGATATTTATGATATTGAATTCCATTTATTAATAAGTATTATTTGACAAAAGTATCATTTAACAAAACATTTATTTGGCGCAGGCCCCGTCCGTAGCTTGATTTGGAAGTTTTTAGATCTCGCTATATCTGCCGAGGACAAAGGCAGGGGCAAAGCCTTCCCCCCTGGACAGGGCCAACTTGGTGGATCGGGAAAGGATGGTGGGTGAACATCTGCATCGGTAGCTGCAACCAAGTGAATTAAATGAATGGGCCGCTTATATATTCCTTTTGTCTCTTGGCTAATAGTTGGAACTAATTGTGATGAGTGACATGACATTGGGTATTACTTGTGTCTCTTGGCTATTGGTTGGAACTGATTGTGATGAGTGACGTGACATTAGGTCTTCCTGGTAGAACTAACGCTAAAAGCTCTATTTCTTGTTTTGATGGTCATCAAAGGTAAACTAAAACTGCATGAAAATGTCTGAAATCTTCTGACACATCCAAAACTTCATGAATGATTTGCCATTAAACAGCCATTAAGCAGCTGTTGGTGAATATGTTAAACCAACAATCGAAGATTGGGTTGATATACAAGATGAACAATAGATAGACAAAAAAAAATCAACGCATTTTTTTACAGGTTCATGAAATAGAATGACTGGATTTCATTGTTTAAATAAATTACATCAGAATATCTCAATAGTAGCTACAGAAAAAAAATCTATTGTGCCATGTTTTGTCATCATTAAAAGAACCTTTAAGTCATTTTGTCTACGCTTGAGTAGACCACAGTAGTTGTAAGAACACTCAAGCCAACACATTGCACAGACTGTACTCTTCACACAATATGCCTGAAAGGGTAAGATGGAAATTGCAAGCTGTTCTTCTATGAAGCCATTCATATAGAGTATGGCTTTCCAAATGGGTTTCAGTGGGAGTTAAGCTTAATTTCTCATTCGGCTTTCAATGTATTGCCATGGGCTCTTCGTATTCTTTTCTTGTACAGGATTTCCATCATTTAATATGCTCAGATTAGATGAAACGTTATCTATATAGGCTTTGACATTAATGTGATGTTCATTTTAAATGGAAGGATCTATACTTTTGAATCTACATATCTAATAGTTACAGTAAGTTAATTGATTTAAATAAGGAGCTAGATGGCTTCAATTGCATACACACAGTGGGCCTTAACAGACTGAAGCCCTAAATAAAATGCTGTGTGTGTATATACAGTATGTGAATAAACCAGATGATAATATATAATTCAGGTATTCATTTTTAAGATGATTGCCACACAATATTATGATTAATTATAGATGTGGTGAGGAATAACCACAAGTTAGAATTTCTCTAACAGCTTGACAGTTGAGAAGAAGTGAAATGCCACATTCAATTAGTGCATTGAACCTCAGCCTGACCCTCTGGTCAGTGCCGCTTATTTGGCAGAACAAGCCACAGGGACATACTGTGCTTAAAGGCTAAAAATGGAATCCTTGAGAAGCCATTCTTGTATGAACTGCCAATGCACTTCAAACTGCTATTGATTCTTATTACCACTAATAGTTTGGCTGTCACATTTATCCCTGAGTCTTGTCAGCTGAGCGGAGGAAGAGGCTAATAAGGGGTTGATAACCCTCACCTACATACTTTCTCGGGGTACATGTCCTCGCGGACCGCTTGCTTTCTTTAGCAGGATTGACTTTGGAAAGACAGCCCTGACTGAGATACTTTTTATAATAATAAAGGCTTTAGCTGATCTTATTAGGCCGCCATGAGCTTTCTGATTACCGTGAGCTGTGTTATATTTATAAAGATTCTAACAATGTAGTTTCTGACATGACTTATTCATAACCAAGACAATTTAAATACTAAACACCCTCAGTGACAAAACCCCTCTCATCATCAATGCACGTTTTATCACTGCACTGCAATATCTTGAAAAAATAACAGTGTTTTGAAAAATCTGCTTCAAAGAGATGCCCTGTGGACTAGAACTTCAGAAAATGATTAGCAAGTATGACAATTTTTTTTGATTTTGGTGATTTGATGAAGGCTGCCAAAAAATTGTGATATGGGTTCTTAAGAGTTCACACTTAGCTGATGATTGATAATGAAGTGTGTTAGGCATGCTGTCCCGGAAGAGAGTCCCAAAAAATCCTAGGGCCTGGGGCTCCCTACTGTTTCATCAGGAAAGAGGGGAGTCTGAGCTCAGGTAGGTCTTGGAAGCTCCCTCGAATTCGTTCGCTAGGCCTATTCCTTGATTATTAGGAGTTGCCTTGGCGGAATGAACCGCCAACCAGTTGTGGAAAGAGTACTGAAAAATCTTACTCAAGTAAAAGTACCATTACTTGCCCAAAAATGTAGTGCAAATAGAGTAAAAATATCTGTTGTAAATATTACTCAAAGTATGAGTAAAAAGTAGCACTTATAAAAGTACTCAAGAATTGTGAGTAGTGAGTATTATACTTTAAAAAAATTCTAATGTGTTCACATGTAATTTGTGCAGGTATGTGTGTGAAAAAGTAACATTCTGTAGTGCATTTAGTGATTGTTTAAGGCCATTTAAGTCATTATACATCCGTCATCCACTTTAAATAGTCTCTGGGTTATTGCATGTGATTATTTTGGATGTCTTCTTGGACACTTTTAATGCATCCAAATGGTTAGCTGCATTTATGTAGCACCCATGTCTTGAGGTAGTTAAGTATGATGCAATTTAGTTTCCATGTATGATTTGATTGGACTAGAATCAAAGGATTATTGTTCTAGCCAATCCCATAGATAAGAAAAAGAATAAAATAATGACTGTACTGTAGGTTGAAGGAAAGCAAAGGAGTAAAAGTATCGATACTGCACTAAAAATGTACTCAAGGGAAAGTAAAAGTACGCATTTTTTAAAAATACTTGGTAAATTACAATTCCTGGAAAAAAACACTCAATTACAGTAGTTTGAGTATTTGAAATTTGTTACTTTACATCACTGCCGCCAACTATACCAGCATAAGGCTGTGGTGAATACCCAGTACTAAAACACTTATATATTGTGCCAATTTGGTTTATTCAATTTACTTAACTGCATGTCACAAAAAAATAAAAATTCAAAGATGATTCCTTAGATTTACAATTTTTTTTAAGTGGTTTTAAACTATTTATTTGGGCTAAATTAGAACAAACAAATTAAGTAAATTAAATTTAGTAATAGTTAACTTAAAGGTGCTTTATGTAAGTTTTTAACTCTTCTAAAGCATAAAAATGCCATAATATGTTTGCAGATATTTAATAAACATCCCAAGTGAACATTTCTGTTTAACTGAAAAACAATGCTGAAGTCAGATATTCTGCTTTGAAAATGTTTTTTTTCCGTACCGGAACGCTGTCTTTGTTTAGGTAAAGTTAACCTGCATGATGCCAGTTTAGCCAATTACAATTCAGCACCCCAGCTTGCCTATTTGGAAAACAGCGTATTTCATTCATTCATCCAGAAAGGCTCTGAAAGCATGAACCCGTGACCGAAATGGACAGTATCAGATGTCGAAATGAGACGGATTCAGTTCCACATAAGGTTATTATTTAGCAAATTATATAAATATTACGAACGTAAACATTAGGTGAGCAGGGTATCAAACTCTTTTTAATATGGAAAATATAGAGTGGAGGAACTATGACGTCACCTTGTAGGCGCATTGGCTGCTAGCATAAAACTGGTTCCCTCGATAAATTCCCAATAGGATTTTCCCATAGGCTTTTCAAAAATTGCAAATAATAACTCTGTGTTCAAACACTGTTCATTACACTTACACATTTGGTCCAGCCGGATAATCCTCACATGAAAATACAACTTTTAGCACTTTTGGGTCTTTAATGCAAACGCAAGAACTGAAAAGCTAACATTAGGCTATAAACGGACTACAGCCTTCGGGGCGCTCGTCTGTGACGTCAGCACCACCCTGCTACAGACAACTCTTCAGGCTTATTTTTAGAAATATGATCCATGACAATGATTTACGCTCTTGGTTTATTATATTATAATCCACGCTATAATATTATAAACAAATAAATACACAAAACCACATAGACATACATGCTTTTTGGATAGTTTTTTACATGGGAAATACATTTTGTTTTGCTTTACGGTTGTTGTAAAGGTTTTAAAACTGTATGTATGAATGTGCCTACATAGTATTATTATAAGACATGTTTAAATAAGTGTATCGCTTGCGTGCATACAGCCCGCTTACCTTAGTAGCAGACGACAGAAATTAGGCGTGAGGGACAAGTCTATTATATGCCTGCAAGTTCCATCACAGGCACAGAACAACATTCAATATTCTTTTTTTGTCATCAAGTATAGCGACAAGCAGCTCATACAGTCACATAAGCTGGATATTAAGGAGGAGTGTAAATACTGCAGTTATGACAGAGTTAAATGTGTTTAAATGAAGAAAAAAAAAACAACGAAAAATCTATTGATCACGTTAACATGACAGTTAACATTACACATTTATTCACACGTTTGCATTACTGACAGCAGGAAAGAGACAGGCTGCAATGGTAAGCAGTATCTTCATAATATCATTTAATTAAAATAAATCATCAACAAATTAATCTGTTTTAACAGTCTTTACAAATGAAGGCATTATCTACAAACTACAGTATATGTATTCCCAATTAGAAAAATACTACAAACTATAAAATACTACTCATGAAAATACTTAAATAACAGACAAATGCAAATACCCAACACAAGTGAGCTGTGTTCCAGACCAGTTCAGCTTGATGACGTATAATGTCTCCGACATCACCTGTAGTCCCGATTAGCATCTTGATAGCAACCGTCTTTTTAAAGAAGCGCAACCGATTTAAAAAATCAAGAGTGTGATGTAACTGATGTGTTTTATGTCGTAGAATAAAACGTGAAAGTATCCTGAGTTTGTGTTAGCCACGGACCTTTTTTTTAAGTGCTTTAACTGAAATCCTATTGAAAAAACCCATTGACTTTAGGACGAGGGAACCAGAACTACTAAAATGCTAACTCGCTTCTGGGTTTTTGCATACAAATTGACGTCATAGTTCCCCCACTCTATTCCCTCTATCGTGTGTCGTTGCTTTTATTTAGAACACAGTTTAAATCACTCGCTCCTGTACTCATTCTGACATCCTGCACGTGTGTTTATTTTGATAAAGGAGTGCAATACCTAGTTCAACCACTGGGTGTCAAACTTACATACTGCACCTTTAATTTGTTTGTTTAAATTCAACACAAATAATTGTTTGCAACATTTTTTTCAGTATGTGGGAGGAAACGAGTACCTGGCAGAAACCCATGCGAGCACAAGGAAAACAGAAACTCCACATAGAAACGCCAACTAGCCCAGCAGAGACTCGAACCAGCGACCTTCTTGCTCTGAGGCCAAAGTGCTAACAGCTGAGCCACCCTGTCCTGGATTGATCTCAGAAAGAGGGGGAGGAGTAGCAGTGGAGGGAGGATTCTTCGAGGTGAAGATGACTAAGGTAAGAAAATCTGGTTATTTATGTGCGTTTGAATTCATCTGATTGGTAAAGCTAATGTGGGACCAGCTGTGGTCAATCATAAGCATGTGATCCTTTCAATTAATTTTGATAAATAAACTTCATTTAGCTGTTATAAGCAATGTTTTCGTTATAAATGTATTCATTTTTGTGCAAATATCGATTAATAATGATTTGTCCATCTGTGCAAAATGTGTATGCATATGTCATGCCCAAATTAGTATGCTTTAATAAGGCCATTGTATTTTGGTATGATAACCATACCAACCATAACCATAGTGTGTGCATAATAATTGACTCAGGGCCATTGAATTACTGGATAACTGTTAAATAATGTGCTTCACATTACCACCTCTGTATATTGCATTACTTTACACATGACTAATAATTCACTGTCTCCTCTGCAATTATTCCATACATAAGTCATGTAATCAAACTGTTTGTTGACAATATAAACTTGTTGGGCTGAAGTCTGCTGGCGAAGAGTCTGTGTGCCTGTGGGAAATCAAATGCAGTTTGTCTTGTAGCAGCTGGGAGCAGTAATTGCAAATGAACTTCGGAAACGGTCCTGTTGAAATGAGGCTCAATTGTCAGCAAGGTCATGTCCTTCATATTTTCAATCACTAATATCAAATATCATAAATGAGTGCAACTGAATTGAATTATGATGAGGAAGTTCCTTCATTTCAACCTGTATAACAGAATGTCATTTTTTTTCTCTCTCTCCATTGACACATTTAATTTTAATATACATCAGCATGAACTCTGCATTCATAATAAGCAGCTTTATTAAAAGTTATGTTTTCTTTCAATGCCACAAATACATCAACATCAGTATAATTCTACGAAATGCTTTTTAATGAGGGAATGTTTATCTGTAGAATACATATTTGCACATGCTAATTAGAAAGTATAATATTATCTATACAGTGGCAGAATACTAGGGCAAGTTATACCATAGCTCAAATAAGCCTCTGACCCCACACAAATTTTTCAGTGTGGCTTGAATTTATTCACATTATCTGTAATGGTGGTTGCTAAGAGATGGACAGAGAAAAAAAGCTACTAAAGACTGGCTTCACAAGCTGTTCACTTGTGTGTCACATTAGTGAAAATATATCTCTAGCCAGATATATAATACACAACAGAGACAGTAATGTCACAGGCTCTTAAGCAGGTTGAAGCTTAAGCATTGTTACTGTATTCTCCAGCATGTCTGAACATTTTATTTTTGTGTGTGCATGTGTATATGCATGCAGGTGTGGTGTGTGTGTGTGTGTGTGTGTGTGTGTGTGTGTGTGTGTGTGTGTGTGTGTGTGTGTGTGTGTGTGT
>CAIGQZ010000690.1:10324228-10352238 GCA_903798205.1 Danio tinwini | reverse complement strand
TATATATATATATATATATATATATATATATATATATATGTTAATTTCAATAGTTTATTAATCATTCACTAACTCATTCTGAATGATCTTAAAAGTCACTAACTATTCTAAAATACAAATGGTTTGTAAATAATGCAATACTGAATTTAGTAATAAAAAATCAACCAGTCACAAATTTTGAACGTACAATTATTAAGCACATTATAAATGTCAAGTCAAGAATACATCATTTGTGGCTGCAATTATAAACTGCTTACTAACGTCAATTAATGTAGAGTTAATGTGTAACAGATAATAAATTCACTAGATACTAATGCATAATGAATGATTCATAGTGTGTAGTTATTATAAAGTGTTAACATTATTTCTTAAAAAAAACACCAACTACGTTTAAATAACTGTTTTGTAAATAATGCAATACTTAGTTTAATAATGAAAAATGAATCAGTATGAAAACACAGTTATTAAGCACAATAAGCATGTGCTAAGTCAAGAATACAGCATTTGTAGCTAAAGTTATAAACTGCTTACTAACATTTATTAATGTAGAATTAATGCTTAACGAAAATTATTTCATTATTTGCCAATGCTTAATAAATGGTTTATAGTGTGTAGTTATTACAAAGTGTTACTGATTTTTCTTTCCAGTCTGGTTTATTATTTTCATTTTAAACGTGTTTCCTCAAGCATACTCCATAGTGGCAATAAGAAATAGGTTTGAAATATATTTTAAAAAGAAAGAAAACATCACATGTACATAAATATTCACATCCTTTGCAACATAACTCAACATTAAGCTCAGGTCCTGTTTACACTGATCATTCTTGAGATGTTTCTATGAATTAGAGTCTACCTGGGGTATTTAGTTTATTGGACATGGTTTGAAAAGCCACATACTTGTCTGTAATGTCCCAAAGTGTCCACCTTTCTGTCTCTCTCTGGCTATCATGCACTACCTGCACACTCTTTTAGTTATTCTGGCATTTAGCACTGACTGGATCACACCTGCTTCTGTTTGTCTTAATTCAAATGCTGTTTGTTCAAGCAAAACATTCTCACCTCCGACTCGTCATATATTATTGCTAGGTCAGGACCCTTTCTCGTCACACTTTGATTGGTCCTCCAATGATTTTGGTCATTCGCATTATCCATCCAATTAATTGGTTTAAGTGTATTCGTAAAATATGATTCATTTTATAGAAATTCATACTTCCAGAAATATTTGGACCACCTAACCATATATTATCTACTCACTTCTGAACAACACAAATTAGGCAAATAAAAAGTGGAGTATTTATTGCAAAAATATCATATAAAAGCGATACAAGAAAGTCGTGTGGCATTCCAAGTCCTGCACTCTCAGAAATAAAGGTATGCGAGCTGTCACTGGGGCGGTACCTTTTCAAAAGATACAAATTTGTACTTAAAGGGTCCATATTGGTACCTCAAAATTATATATGAGTACCTACACATTTTAAAAGGAACATTTTTGTACTTTTTAGGTACTAATATTTACCCTTGAGGTATTAATATGGACCTTGTAGGTACAAATTTGTTCCTTTTGAAAAGGTACCACCCCAGTGACAGATAGTGTACCTTTATTTCTGAGAGTGTGTAAAACCACAATGTCTTTAAGTAAAAACTTAAGAAATTTGATAAATTAGAAATTGGAGGTTCCAATTGCTGAAAACTATCTGGCTCCTGCTTGCTGATGTCCTCCTCTGATTCAAAAAGAGGGTTCAGCACATGACTGGATTTGTCTTGAGACACCAAGTGTCAGAGTGAGTCAATAGCAATTGATGTGATTGGTTTTAAAACACAGAGGGAGCCAATAGCATTTGACAAACAATACTTTTCTAGTGACTTTTCTAGTGGCAATGTTTGATTTTTCAGACAACATCAGAGCTGTGCAGTGAATGGAGGCAGGGATTTTATTTATTCCTTACAGAAATATCTGGCACTGCCTCAGAAGACTATTCTTTTTTTTAATAACTTGCAGCTGAAGTTATATCTACCTGCTATATGTTTATATTGACAAATGATTGGGTTTAGTGCTAGGACCTGGGTTACATGCTCATAAATGTGTTCACAGTGTAATGTAAGTAAAATTGTTTTGACTATTTACTTTAGAAAAACTCATGCCCCAATAACTGTAAAAATCGTACTAATAATTAACATCAGTATATTGACACCAACGGTTTCTCATTTAAAGCCATGGGGGACCCTGTGTGTCAAAAGTGTAAAAGGGTGATAAGAAGGGGTCCTGACCGAGCGTCAATGTGACTAGACAGGAATGAGAATGTGTTGACTAAAGCAGAGGTGTCCAAACTCGGTCCTGGACTGTTGTTGTCCTGAAAGGTTTAGGTCCAACTCCATTTAAACAAATATGCATGAGATGATTATAATCTTACTATTGGAAGCTTCTAGATATGTTTGGGGAAGAAAACTCTGCAAGACATTGGCCCTCCAGTACAGAGTGTGGACATCCCTGTTCTAGAGCCTAGTGCTTGATTTAATTTACTTCTATTTGTTTAATGTGTCTATGCTAACCTACCTTTTGGTGCTCTGACTAGTCCTCGCCTTGTTTGTCAGTGGTTTAAATGTAGCACAGTTGTCCCAGAGAGTCCGTGTCCTTTCTACTGTGCATTCAGTTATGGTATGCTCTATCAGAGGAGCTTTTTAATTCAGTTTGTCTTCAACCCTGCAACTGAAATGCAAATTTTATTACCAAATAAATTAAAATCAAGACACAATCAGGTTTAAGGAATAACACAAAAAGTAAATTTTTGAGAAACCATTTATTTTCATTTAATAATAATAAACTGCCATATTTTTTCTACTGATTATTTATGTAAATATATTTTTTATTGTTATGTATTATTTGTTTTTAATACACTTGTCTTTTCTATCATCATTATGGTGTACTGTTTGTAGAATATTAATAAATATATTTACTTGAAAAATACTTAAATGGAAAAATTGCTGTGAATTTTCACTGTACTTTACTTGTATATCTGTTTAAGTGGCCTAAACCAACTTGTTTTATTTAAATTAGTTCTCAAGGCAACACATTTAGTTCTAATATTTATATATGTGATGTTTTGCTACAACCTGTGACCTTGTCTTTTGATTAATATGTTTTGCTGCTTAATATTTCACATCTACACATTAAATAAGCCTCACTGATCTGTAAATGTGGAAAAAGGTCACATGCTGGGTGCTACAATTATCACAGTAAAAATGCATTGCAGACAAAATGTATGTTTCCATGGTTCATCACTTCTAACCTTCTTGAAATATATTTTAATAAGTTTCATGAGTTCGCTAGCAAATAAACAAGATTGGAAATTGCAGAGCTTACTGCTTTAAGACAGACAAAAATTATTCAACATGCAAATATTTTGAACTAGCGATTTTTGTTTTTCTACATGATAGACATTTAGTTGTTTCAGGACATTTTACAGTAGTCTTACTGGTTTCAGTTTCATCTGATTCCTTTGAACAAGGAAAAAATGTACAAAAGCACGCACATCACTTTTTACTGGGTGCTCAGGCAAAACACAAGTGCAAATTATATATTCGAAAAGGCGGCAACACCAAAGCAGTGTGATGAAGAGCTGTGTGCTCAACTTTACAAGCTCTGTCAGCCTTTTTAATTTAATAAATTAGTATTTTTGGATCTTTGGTGTTGCCGCCTTTTTAAATATATTTAATATATATTTTTATAATGAGTTTACAACTAAAATACAAAAGAAAACAGAACTGTGATTTGAATCAGAATTGTGGATTTTTTTTAACACCTCCAAACATCCTTGTTATTTATATTAAATAAAAATTGATTACTGCATTATTTGTCTGTTAAACCCCCATAAGCTGTTTAAATATCACAAAATAATGTTTTATTACATACGTTTTTTCAGTGGTTCAGTTCTGATTGCAGACAGAAGGGAAAGAAAAAAATCTGATAAATGCCCCTATTAAATTGCTACTAACCATATAATTATTCATATTTAGGTCTTGTGAAAGGAACGCGTTTAAGATATATTTGCATAAGTTAGCAATATATTACTTAGAAATATGACTAATTAACTGATTATATTGATTTACGTGTAGAACGTGTAGAAGAAAACACTAGCATAGAAATTCACATTTTACTGAAATGTGATCAAAGATAATAATTATTTGTTCTTTCTCTATTTTCAGCCATGATTGTAACAGATTCATCATAAAAACTTTTTTTTTCACTGAACCTGCACAATTTGCTGCAATTTCTTCAGTCACCATTTTTGTGTGCATTAACAGTCACTCTTTGATTTGAGCTCAATTTATTAGAGATTGCGATGCTCCAGTAACAATGAACAAGCTTGTATCAGGTCAGCTGTTCTCCATTTCAAAGATGTGTGTAGATTGGATGGGTGAAGCCCCAGGTGACACGTCATAACACTAACTGCATTATTCTGTTAAACTGAATCATCAAGACCTCAGAGCTCCAGAGGAGTCCAAGAGGTGGAATTGACAATAGTGTGAAGCAGAATAACAGCTGATACTGTTTATTAGTAGAGGAAACTATCCGATCATCTCTCAGCAGGGCTAATCCTGTATTCTATCCTCTTTAATTATATTTTGATAGGCTATTTTTATTTGTTTTAGTTATTTTTAATGTAAAAATGGATCATGCTGCAAAACAGTGATGAATTCAAAGATAAAAACAGGGTGTGTTTGAGTCATTTAAAGTAAATGACTCAAACTTAGTTAATTTCTTTGCTGTGAATAAAAGGCTCTTAATGGCATCAAACATGTTATTTTTGCCCCCCTATTGGCTGTAAAAAGGTCTAAAATAAAGTGATTTGTCAAAAAAAATGGCAGAATGCTGGTCACGTCCCTCCAGGTCTGCATGTGCCAGCCAAGAAACTGCCTTTGAGATGAATGGGAATGTTAACAGATATTTCTTTAATAGTATATTAGACCTTGCACCCATCCATAGCAGCTTTGGCTCAATTAGGATGTTTCTTAGTTTTTTCTGACTGTATAAATGATTGTATTTTTTTAATAACTGTAGTTTCACAATCTACAAGCCTTAAAGAGTATAAACATGTTTTAATTTATCCAAACATGAACGTTTGATTAATTTTTCATCCTCATGTTGTTCCAGACCTTCACATTCATTACAGTTGAAGCACTGAAGTCACATGGAATGTTTTGACAATGTTTTTGGTTTATTTTCTGTACTTTGAATGTCTCATGACACTTGCTGTCTGTGGAAGATGACAGAGTTTTTGGATTTCATGGAAAATATATTGATTTGTGAACAAAAAACAAATTAAGCTCTCAGGGTTTTGGAAGAAATGAAGGTGAGAAATAAGAGCGGATGTCGTTTTTAAGTAAACTATTCCTAAAAAAGTTGGCTACACTACAAGCTTCCAACAAAGGGCAGCTAAATGTACAAAGAAATGAGTAAAAAAAATATGTGCATGTATTATTTATTGTATTCTTCCTTTCATGGTGATTTCAAAACAATTTCTTTTTTTTAATGAAGTGGTTGCTCATCCAAAATACAAGTCTGTAATCATTTACTCAAAGTTGTCTATTTTTGGAAGCCTTCATCTTCAGTAGAAGATATTTTAAAGGAACTTGAGGGATTTCGGAGCAATCTCTGCTCAATCAAACATTATGTGCTTAAAATGTTAAGAAAAACAATGTTAAAATGGTTAATTTATTGAGTGGTTTAATGATAGCTTGTGTGCCAAAAATTTAAATGTCAAAAAAGTGAGAGAAATAGCACTTAAAGTTTTTAGAATCGCAACAATCGAATTTCAAATTACTTAACATTTGTGTAATGGGTATAAAGCAAATTAAATTAATTTGATTCATACAGATGGTTAACTGACACACTGAAGGTTTTTCATAAATCATAACATATACAGGTATATTTAAAGACCAAAAACAAACAGAAAAACCGCTGGTTGAGGCAATATACATATACGGTTAACTGTATGAAACAAAATTTGCAAATGTTTCCTATTATCTTTCAGCAGTGGCACAGCTTTTTATTGCATTTGTGAACAAGCAACACACTCTGTACTGCATGTAAAGTCAATGTACATGCATAATAAATATCTAAACCAGATTGAGAAATTAATGAGGGCTTAGGGATATGAATGATAAAAAGAAAAGCAAAAGCTGACAAAATATCTGTGTTAAAATAATTGAAAGTGCCTCTTTGCTGACCACATTTTTTTATATTTTGCACATTTTGAAGACTTAAGCATTATAACTACAGACATTTCTGTTGAGCTTTTCAATACAATGGCTAGTCAGAGATGCATAGATATTCAGTGGTTTTAAGGTAAAGATGATAAGATATGCCATGTTTTATCTAGCCCAATAACAAAATAAACATATAGTTTAAATTGCACTGGTGAGTTACTGCAGTTACTGAAGAGACTTGAATGTTTGCACAAGCTTTGCAATTCAGTCCTCCAGTCAAGTAAATTCACTTCACATTTATTTGTATAGCACTTAAGAGCAAATATCTTCACAGCATAAAAACATTAAAACTCATTTTTTATTCTAGCACATTTGACCTTGATGGTGTGAACAGAGGAAATGTTGTGTTATATAAGATGAAGTCTCAGAGTGAAACCTTCTTATTATATCATCATCATGGACCAATAAAACAATATTTTTTAGAAAAAAAATCTGATAATTCCAAATGAAATTTGTTTTGGCGTGATTTTGTTCATGATAACGTTACACCAGTTGTTCAAGTTCTTAGAAACATATCTGATTTAAACCCATTTTTGCATGTTGTCTGTATTTGTTTTTATAGCTTTTTTTTTTACCACTGTATAACATCTCATCGTATTAGCGCCGCATTTGAAATGTTGCTAAAAATGCAGTTTTAAAAACATGCCTCAAGAAGATCTCTGCCATTTGTTCTCTTCTGCTGTGCCCATCAAGGTTATTTAAATGCAAGGACACGTTCTGTATGAACAGCCCCTCATTCCCCAATACTGATGCATTTATATGATGCGTTTCAACTGACGATATAAGGCTCAAATTGCATCTGTCACAATCCATTTTTTTCTCTCTGCCTCTCAACTAAAAGTGTTCCCATTTTTTTTTAAAGGCACAGTCCATAGTTTCCTGTGTACAATGACCTGCTTTTCAATTTCCAGCCTGGAAAGCTCTATTGTCTGGACTTATTGATCGACCCTCTCACATCATCTGTCTCTTGTTAGGCAGAATCCAAGTGGAGGTCTTCTGCAGTTCAGCTTTTTCATGACAAAAACACAGACTTCTTCTTTTTCAGATAAGGAATTCAAGGACAATTTTTATTATTATTATTTATTTCAGGTACACAGGTGTTATTGATTCTTTATATTCCATGTTTTATCTTAAATATATGTCAATGAGAGAAAAAAAAAGATAAAACCAACCATCATGCTCCTCAGGTGAATGTGCTTTCAGTTTACTTCCATACAAACTGCAATGTATTTATTTCTGCAACAAAACTGATTGTGTGTTTTGTTTTTTCATTTTATTTTATTATTTTAAATAAATACACTTTATTTTATTTTTGTATGATATGTAAATCAGTTCCATAAAATCAGCTTAAAGGCTAAACACTGCTTCTCACATGGTCTTTTGAGTTTCAAGGTTGTGTGACAGTTCACACAAAGCTATTACTATGGTCAGTTTTCAAAAAAAGCTTTAAAAAACTGACAACATCTGCTTATTATGTGGTGACTAGCTAGAGCTTGAATAGCTTAAATCTGTAGGTCTCTCATAACACACTGTCAAATAATAGCAGCTGTTCTAAATTGGATTTTAAGCTCTTCTCGCCTCCACTCTTCTGTCAATGTCACTGTTGGAGATGTTTAGAATAGTAATTCATTGCATGAATGGCTTAATATTCAATTATTCATTCATTAATTTTCTTTTCGGCTTAGTCTTTTTTTTAGTTAGGGGTCGCCACAGCGGAATGAACCACCATAATATCCAATTATACATACACTTAGTGCCTGATTTTCAGAAGTCACCACCGTGGAATGAACCGTTAACTACTCTGGAGTATGTTTTACACAGTGGGTGCTCTTCCAGCTGCAACCCAGTACTCTTAAACACCCATACACTCTTACATTCACATACACACACATGCTCACTGCGGTCAATTTATTTTATCCAATTCACCTACCTCATGTATTTGGACTTTGGGGTACACCAGAGCAGTAGGAAACCTGTGTGAACAAAATGTAAACTCTACATAGAAATGCCTCCTGGTTCAGCCAGGACTTGAACCAGCGACATTCTTGCTGAGGCAACAGTGCTAACCACTGAGCCACTACTTTGTGTAATAACTTTGTGGAATGACAGGGAAAAACATACTGAACTAACTGAAATGTACTACATTAGTTTACTTGTATAAAAGGCTTGTTTATTTTTTCGTAATGACAGCTTCAAGATGCTCTTCAAAGGTTTCCTTGTCTCGCTGAAATGTCCTCCCTTTTATCTTCATCATCCTGGTAATGTAGGTGTTTGGAATGAAGCAGCTAATTTTAAATTAAACTGACAAGGAGCAGGGTTGCTGAATAACTACTGAGAGATTTCAGCTGAAGTCTAGGCTTTTATGCCTTTACACATCCATTTTAAAACTTTAAACTAATTAGCTTTGTTTTCTTTTTATATATAGATTACTTTGGTTCTTATCGACAACTGGTAAAAATGTCAAATCAACGACACCTTTATAAATATTTATTTTTTCCTGAGAGAAAAAATGATCCTGTATTTTTTGTTAGTTTGTTTAACTCAGATTCTGGATCAATTTTACTGATGATAGAAATGATGAATTTCCTCACCCAATATTTAATCCTCCGTGCCAAACTGGTTAAAACTGTATCGATTTCTTAGCAATCACTTTGTTCTCTTCTAAGAAACTTAATTGGGGGCTATCTACCTGAAAAGAAAGGTTCACGTAAAAAATGCTGGGTTCCACGCAATTCTTTATTTTCGTCCCAACACAAATAAGGTTAACTTAATTGTTTTTGCAAATTTATGCATGTGGATTGAGCACATTTTTTTATTTTTTTGCTCTATTATAAAATTCAACACTGACACTTATGTTCTAATGTCCATCTGATATTTTGTCTCTTTATTAAGATACAAACATACAGTGTAACTATTGTTCTCACAATATATAAATTAATATAACTATATAATTTGACTTTTCAGGTGGAGAACAACAGCCCTGGTCACAATAATCATTTTACCATTGCTAAAACAACAAACCTAATTGTGGCCTAAGACTTTTGCACAGTATTGTATATCACCACTAATGCTCTAAAACATACTGCATCTAAGCAAGCAAAGAACCATTATATGGAAGTTTGACCTCTTGTGAAACAAATGCCGTAACCTTGGCTGAGACACGACACAGCATAACTGCCATAGCAGTAATACAATCGCTGTGTGCATTTATTAAACAGCTAGATTGACTACAGTGAGAGTGATCTCTTTATTTAGTTTGTTATTGTGCAAAATTTATTCTCTGACAGACATGAGATATATAAAAAAATCTTCATATTATTATTTGTTTATTATTTTATTTGTTTGTTTTTATTATACTGGGCTATTGAATGCTTGATTCTGGTTGGTTAATGAACATTCTAAAGAATGTAAACATGTTCAGATAAACAAAAAGTTACAAAAAGGTTTTAACTTCAAATTACTTAGTCAAACTATTTCAATTATAACAGCAAAATAAGCAAAATTTGCAAAGACGGGAAGTAAATAAATAATATAGTGAACAATTGGTTAAAAATATTTACATTTTTTAAGAGAAATGCATTTACTGGTGTGATAGAAAGCAAACAGTTCTTCCTTTATACTGATTCTGACAAATGTATAAGCAATATTACTTCAGTAGCACTGTAACACGGCTACATCACTGTGATTTGTATCGCAGTCACAGCAGTGCTGACATACAGCTATATTGCAGTGCTACAAGTGTGATATTGCATTTATACAACAGTTCAACTGCATAATTGTGTAAGTAAAAAAAGAAAAAAAAATCAACCACAGAGTCTGAAAAACCCTTTTGTGAGGAAATGCATTCTTCTTGCCACAGAACATAAAAAATGACACAAAACATCGCTCTAAACCATAATATTAATTCTTAAATAAGCCGTTATTAGTTTTATATTAAACACAAAGCTGACAGAAAAAAGGCTGAATAAAGCATACATAAACCAATGTATTATTCAGTAATAATATGGTTCCAAACAACAGTCAAAAACAGTGGCATGACAGATAAGCATACAAACATATAAACATATAAACATATTTACTTAGTCAAGATGATTCTAAGAACTCTGATGAGCCTGTGTTATAACTTTCAGTAGGTGTTATGTGGGAATAACATACCTTGGAGTAAATCAAAATCAAGTTTTATAAAGAGCTGTGTAATATCATCTTTATATTGTTGTTTGTTAAATGTTAAGTAAAATGGTCAAAAATCATTCAGCATAATATATTAAGCTGTAAAATTTAGCATTGCAGTCCAATCTATTTGCTCTGTAGCAAATAACAGATGACTGCAATTAAATATTGGGTCAATTTATTTTGATGGCCCGTTTGTTGAACTTAAGTTGCGTTGCAACTGATTCTTATTAGAATATAAGTAGACTTTTAGGTTGGGGTTAGGGTTAGTGTAAGTTGATATGTATTTGCAAAGTTTCTTATAGTCAGTTGAAAGAGCAGTATCAACAGATATTAAGCAGACAGTCTACTAATACTCAAATGGACCATCAAAACAAAGTGTTACCAAATATTGCATTTAGTACCTATAAAATAGACCACTATACAGATATCAGTTAGACTCCTAAATTAGTGCTCGTCAGAGAAATGCTGAAAGGCTACAGATTACCAAGAAGTCCCATCTCCGAAATCATCAAAATACAATTCCAAATAGATGCTATCCTTATAAATAAACTACACACTTGCAATCTAAGCGAGAGGGGTCTGGATGCAGACCGGGTGCAGTTGCAAGTGGAGCTGCATGCAATACTTTCAACGTGCACACCTAACCCCACCCCTAAACCTACCTTACAAAGTGACATCACTAGTTCCTTTGAGTGCATTGTGTCTGACATTGCATATCTAAGATGTGGAGTCTTAGCTTGCAAAACCCAAGTCTTTATCCAGATATTTTTGATCTAAGCAACAACATTCTCACATAAAAAGTCTCAATTATACATTTTGTCATCCAACAGCCACATTATTTGTCAAAATATAGATAGTTTAACCCTCCACGTGATGTAAATGTAAAGAAGCTGGAACAGTGCTAATATTGCAGATAATTGCAAGGCTGTCAACCATTCAGATTCAAGAATAAACCATGTTAGAACACATGTAAACTTTATTGATATTAATTAATTTAAATTAATTTAAAATTGATTAATTTAAATGTATTAAATTAATTTAACTGCCCATTGTCATTTACTTCTAAAATCTAGCAATTTGACCCAGCACTGTAACAAAACAACCAAAAAATATAATAATTAACTATGTTTAATATTTACTCATTTCTGGATTGCAAATAACTTGTTAATGGTCATAACCCTGAAGTTTCTATTAAAATCAACTGAACTGGAAATGGTTGAAATATTGTACTTTTGCAATTGCATTTGCTGTATCCCATGCAGAAATAACAAATTTTACCTTTAAAATCTGCAGATCTGTAAACAGCCAAGTGATAGCTTAATTAAAGGTGTAATTATCATTACAGTTCATTAGCAGGCTAACAACATTTTTGAAGAAGAAGGAGAAAAAAAAGTGTTGCCATGTTACTGCTATTGTGCTGTATTTAGTTGTTGAATCCCTTCCTCTCACTGGCAAGATCTCTCAAAATAAGCGGAGGAAAAAGGGGAAAGGCGGACACTTTGATTGGATGAGCACCCCTGCTGAGTAATGCTTACTGGAAACACAAAACACATTCAAGGGAAACTCACATGCGCCTGTCTTCTCAATGGCTTGGGCTGGATTAAGGGGAGATTTAGTTAATTGGAATAAATGATAATCTTTTTCCACATACATATGGCAAACAATCAGAGCGGTTGAAGATATGTGGGTTAAACATTAGCATTGCCTCAGTCCAGATTCATAATTTTATTTTTTTTTATCAAAGACATGAATTAATAAAAAAGAACCCTTAAAATACTGTGGAAAATAGACCATGAAATATCCAGAGGGGAACAGATTCATTCTTGCATATAACGTGGATGTTAATAAGATGGAAAGGATCTTAATGCATGTTGAGCCATCAGCATTACATATGTACCTCTTCCAAACATATACTGTACATTTTGAATTATATGTCTATTCTAAGCAGGCACTGACTTACTGAAAAAGATAAACACATTCACAAATATCATATTAGGAAATACCAGAAAATGAGAATATACAATGTTTGCATAGTAAGCTCAAAATACAGTGTGTAGTATAAACAATTATGAAATATTTCTTATTATATCACATTTATTTTCTTTTTCTTTACTCTCTGGGTTAAAAATACATAACTATACTTACAGAGGAGCCTTCCTGAACACATTTCATTACCTTCTTCTTCTTCCTCTTCTTTTTCTTCTTCCTCAACATGAAATTATGAATTTTTAACAGTGACATTAGTTTAATTGCAGTATTTAATGTTAATCATTTTAATAATCATGTTTAATATACTACTACTAATAACAATCATTATCACTGTTTATATTATATTATACTATAGTATATTATATTACTTAACATCAGTTAGTTAGTTTGTTTGTTTGATGTTTTTTTTTTCTTAAATTAAAATTTATTTGTTTAACTTGACATTGATCAATAATTTGTCATTACAAACCTGGCAAGATGTTTGGGGCAAATTCATCAGATTATTAATTTATGCAAATATGATTCAATCGTTGTCATTTGACATTCGTGATAAACAATATTGTGTTTTTAGACGTCATAATAAATAATGCCAGGTTTCATGTTTTTGTTGTTTTGCTAATGTCAACGTTTACCTTCCTTTTGATGCTTAGTACATGTTTGCATGTCACATATTCATTGCACATTATTACAAATGTACATACTCCATTGATTATTTTTACTTATTGTATACATTTATTCATATTTATCAATTTTAGTGCTTGTGGTCACTGTAAATTTTGGCAGATGCAAAAGAGCTGCCTTTAAATATCTAAAACTAAAAGTAATTGGAATGATGGATGATTATGAGATTTTATTTTTGGTGGAATTTAAAGGGCACCTATGATAAAGCTTGAAGCTGTTTGGATAGAAATGTGTGTAAGAAAAGTGTGTCCACTGACATATTGGGGTGATATAAAGACAGTAAGTTTTTATTTTTATTTATTGATGTTAAAATTGTATCCAAATCCCTCCCATTTTGAGGGGAACTATACCATTAAAGGCACAGGCAACAAAAACAGCTACATGGTTGTTCAGAGCAGAAAATCCCCTATTCTGAAAGCTATAATAAATAATCTGTTGGGTGTTTTGAGCTAAAACTTTACAGACACAAAGTGGAGACACAAAATACTTCTCTTAAATCTTGAAAATAAGGTAAAATAGGTGCCCTTTAAAACTTTACAAATGAATTAATGTGAGCAGGATGTATGTACAATCACTCACCTAAATTAAACACTCAGCTCTAATTTAGGTTTACTTCATATCAATATACTTTAGATCAGTGGTTATTGAGTTCTCCACAGCATACATACCATTTGGGGAGAAACAAATATATTTGCTTGTTGAATTAAAGCTCAGTGAAATCCCTGTCTTCCTTACGTGGCTTATTTGTGTTAGGCCAGAATTTATTTGCATGGCATTTTCAGAAGCTCCCATGATCTCCATTCAGTGCCATCTGATTGTGCTAATAATGGCAGTGGATATATTCAGAGACAGCGAGAGAAATGAAAATGAGAAGAGACTCCCAGAAAACATGCAGCTGTTGAATCTGAGCTGTGACTCAGTTGACATTGAGACTGATTAGAACTGCCTCTCCAGCAGCTTTAATGTGATTCCTCTATGATTCTGAGGATTAACTTGTATGATTATTCTATTTATTTATTTATTTAGACACTATGAAAATTGTATTATTGTTCAAAACTGCACTTTAGCATATATATAAATAATATACTGTATGCCTTGTAAGAATGTACATACTATTTTCAGACATTTAAGCTCAATTTAATAAAAAGGTAGGGATTTAAATTAGGGGAATTGTTATATACAGGTATTGATGATGATTGGTATAATTAAAAAATAAATAAATAAATAAATTGTGGTTATTGTGTTTAATGTATTGTTGACAATCATGACATGATTGATCTCCGTAGTGGTCCATTGGACTGTTGTTCCAGCACGTTATATATAATATTTTTTTATTTATTTTAATTGTGGAATTTTTATTTCTGATGTTGTTTTGATTTTATTTTTGTTTGACATATTGATTATTTTACATTATTATTGTGTTGTTGTTGTTATTATTATTATTATTATTATTATTATTATTATTGTATCATTATCTTATGAAATCTATTATAATTTAATCTAATATAATATAATGATATGATTGTGAATATAAAAAAGAAAATCACACACAGTCTCAAAAATACTTTAGTACGAGGAACTACTTTCTTTCGCTGTTTATTCACATCTGCAGCTGAAAGTAAGAACAGCAGAAACCATTGCTACTTCACAAACGTCACTTCGGAATTAGTTCTTGAACGATTCTCTTGCCTAATGTCTAAAGTGATGGCAAAACAGGTGAGCCAAAGCAAAGGAAACACTACCAGATTACTATGGTATAAGTACAGAACTACAAAATACAAAAGAGAAAGATTGACTTAGAATGTCACTTACCTGTTTTATAATGACTTCTTCTACTGTAGTTTGAAATTCATGCTGAGAAAATGTTGTTTTTCTCCCCTAAGGACTTTGCCATCTTATGGTGAAATGTCAACCATCTTTGCTCTGCTCAGTATGACAGTCTGGCTGCCGACGTGATGAATCTCCGAAATTATAAATATTTAAAAAAAGGCACTATCCTTATAAATAAACTGCATAGTCACAATCTAAACAACTACTGCACGTTTTGGCCTAAAAAGGCCTCAAAAGTTCATTATGTTGTCCAACAGCTGCAATATTTGTCAAACTGTAGTGAGTCTATTGATCTGCTGTCACTCTATGTGGGCGGAATAGTACACAAGTGTGAAGAGGCTACGAGTGCTGTGATTGCAAAATGTTGTACTGCTATCAGCCAATCAGATTTGAGAACCAGACAGAACTGTTGTATAAATGTATATATAACATAGAAAAGTGGTGGCTCAGTGATTAGCACTGTTGCCTTATAGCAAGAATATTTTAATAATTTTAAATACTTATTTTTGTTTTTAAATATGAAATATATCCTTGCCATCTAACTGAAATTCAAAAAGGTTTGTTTGTTTGTGTTTTTCAAGATGGTCCCATTTACGCTCCGGTTTTCATAATAATAGCCTGCCATAAATGTTGTCAGCTTCAGAAACTCTATAGGAAATTCTGTGTGTGTGCCTCATCTCTGTTTAGTCCTGTGGTGATTATGGTGATCCCTCAGGCTGAATCCACACAAACAGAGACCAGTTCAGCAGCCTCTGTTTTAGATTAGAGATGTGAGCTTCACACAATAGCATCCACAGGCAAAGCACACTCAATTACATGTATCTCTGATCACCAGAGATCTTATTTTCTGTGCTGCTCCATTGATTCTGTCATGGTGCAGCCAAATGCTCAGTTGTAATTGCAGAGGAGCTGCCAGCTTCATCACACACACACTTTTGTTTTAATTTTCAACATCAATCTCCCTGTAGTTGGTAGTAAATGTTGCTTTTGTAAGTTTCCTGTATTGAGCTAACAGCATTTTTTTGAAAATGATAGGACTTTTTTTCATGTGCTGATGCTAGCTGAATCTATAAATTCCAGCTTTCGTTTTGCAAACCTACAGTAATAAAAATGAGTGTGTTTGATAATAAAATGTATTTTCTTAACATGTAGACACAGATTAGATTAATATGTTATAATATACACATTTTTTAAAAACTGTTAAGTAAACAACTTAAAATGATGGTAACCACTTAAATTTATGGATTAAAGAAAGATTCATTTTTTAAAATGCCTTAAAACTGTAACCATTGACTTCTATACACTAAAAAAATTATGTTTAATGTTTGTTCACACACTTTATACTTAATTAAAATGAGCTGAAACATACGGTGGCCGAGAGAGCTTAACGCGCTGCAATTTAAGAAAGCACATGCAATAACAAAAAACACCAGCAAATTAAGAAACGATCTTCATCAATTTGACAGCACACCTGTTGCAAATTCTCACAACACAAACAACAAAAGAAACGTGCAGCAAATTGGTCAAAACACAAACAACAAAAGAAACGCGCAGCAAATTGGTCAAAACACAAACAACGAAAGAAACGCAAATTGGTCATTGTAGGAAACAACACAATTCTTAGTTTTCTTGGGGACAACTTCTTTTATGTTCAATCAACTTAAATTTGTAAAAACTAATAAGTTAACTTAAATCCTTCATGTTGTCCCAACACAAATCAATTGTGTGGAACCCAGCATGTTTTACAGTGTAGAATTGATTTTTTTTATTATAGACATTAATGTTTCAGCTTTCTTTAATGTATCTTCTCTTGTGTTCAATAAAGATATAGACAACATAAACTCATAAAGGTTTGAGTAATTGATCACATAATTTTCATTTTGGGGTGAACTATCCTTTAAAACTTAAGTGTTATTATGTAATACTTAAATCTGGCATCATTTAGCTGTAATGTAAATAACAAGTAATAAGAAATGACAATAATAAGTTTTTAATTTCTTCTCCCAAACTGTGAATTAGAAACCAAAATATGCACCAAGCTATGAATATTTCTCAGGTACTTGAGAAAAATATTAAAATATGAATTGTTTTTGCACTTATTTTGGTTACAAGATGTCAACACTGAAGCAAGCTGTTATTTCATTGTCAAAAAAGAAGCAGAGGACAAAACTAAAACATGAAACTACTGAAGACTTGCATTGACAAGTGCATGTGTGAGAGAGTTCAACGATATTGTCAATACCATTGATAACATTTGGAAAGAAAAAGAGATTGTACAAGTATAAATCTTTCAAGTTTACTTTTAAAGGTTGTGCATTCAATTGTAAAATGTTCATGTTTGTTGGGCTTTAAGGTGCTGTACATAAGTTTTTGACTCTTCTAAAGCATATAAATACCATAAAATGTTTGCAGATATTTAAGAAACTCCTAAGTTATTTAATTCATTCATTCATTCCGAAAGGCTCTGAAAGCAGGCGTCTGTGACCGAAATGCGACCTCTGGTGGAAAGTAGCAGACTATGAAATGAGATGCAGATTCAGAAATCCACATGTTGTGGTAGCAAATAATATAAATATTACAAACATTGTAACCCTGTGACAACACGCTACGTGACGAGATATGCAGTGATTAGCAATTTGACTGTTTGCACCAGACACAGCATGACAGAAATTAAAATACATCCCTTCAGAAGAACAGAATAAGTGCTCACTCAAAAAATGGTAAGGTTTATAATCTATTTAATACATATTAACCCTTTAACATTATTAAATGTTCATGCTAAGTCCCTCAGATGTGTTTGTCACCTTTGTGGATCTTTCAGTTTTTCTTGCATGTGTGTGTGTGTGTGTGTGCGAAGTGGGTGTGTCTTGTTTGGGTTCTTCACCGTGTGGTGTGTGTGTGTGTATGTATGTTAACATTCATCAGCTGGGTGATCATGTGTTTTGTCACTACTCAACGCACAGGTGTTTGTTATCAGTCACAGCTGCTGCGCGTTCTGCGCGCTATATATGTTCAGTGTTTTGTACTTAGCTTTATCAGTCCGTTGTTTGTTCACTCCTGTGTCTGCTTCTGTTAGACTCTCTCGCTCGCGGTGGTGGAGGCTCTCTGACTCAGCCTGTTTCATGTGGACCTTATGCACGTCTCCGTTTCTTTGATGTTCTGACTTCTGCCTGCTCTGATGACAACATTATCTGTAAGAGACTTCATCCCAATCCGCTACTCTGATGAACTTTATCGCTGATAAGCGTGTCTATTTCCTGGAGAATTGCTACCTAGCACTAATCTTCCCCTTCCCTCGATATCTGGTGAGATATCAGTGATAGACTTCTATCTGGCACTATTTCTCGAATGAACTTTATTCTCTGTGGAGCGTTTGCATTCCCAGTGTGAGCACCCTAGCTCAACACTATATCTGGTGAGATCTATACCAGTTGTGACTCTTAATAAATCATCTTGTTTTTTCACTTACATTTGGGTCTCCTGTGTATATCTTTGTGACAGAATGGACTGATCGAGATGGACCCAGCAAGTGTCGCAGAGATCCAGAGTGTGTTGTCACACAGTTCTGCTCGTATGGATCAACAGGACAAGCAAATGATGATCACCAGTCAGGCCATCCAGGCGTTGATCACCCAAGTTTCCGAGCTCACCTCTCAGGTACAAAGTTTGAGCTCCGGGCTGAGTTCCATGGCGGATTCACAAGCTCCGCTCTTTTCTGATAAACTAAACACTGTTTTTGATCGAGCAGTTTCTGGCAGAGAGGAGGCGCGGAGGCTTGCTGAACTTCACAGAACAATCTGAGTGTGACTGATTTCTCCATTGAATTCCGTACTCTAGCAGCCGAGTGTAAATGGAATGTGGAGGCACAGTGGAATGTATTTTTTCATGGACTAACGGATTATATAAAGGATGAGATTTACGCTATGGATTTACCAAAGACCTTAGATGGACTCATTGAGTTAGCCATCAGAGTGGACACTCGGCTGCAGCAGAGGGGAGTTCACAAAGAATGACACACGCCACACCTAACCACACAGACTCTTTTTTTCAACAGCTCCTGATATCAACTCACTTGACCGCAAGACTGAGCCCATGCAGATGGGCAGAGCTCGTCTTTCTAAAGAGGAGAAAAGTCCACATCAAGCAGCAGGGCTGTGCATGTACTGTGAAGGCGCTGGGAATTGTTTGGCTCGTTGTCTAGTCAAACGCAAGAGTCGGGTCAGGGGTAAGAGTTTGAGGGTTGGTGAGGCCATTTTTAATGAACCCTCTTCAGACAGCACTACGTTACCCATAAGACTTTGCACTGACTCTGATGTTTATGACTGTAAAGCGCTCATTGGTTCCGGAGCTGAAGGAAATTTCATCGATTCTAATTTGGTTTATAAGCTGAAAATTCCTGTAATTCCTCTTTCTTCACCTATTGCTGTTCACTCACTTAGCGGTATTTCTCTTCCTACTATTACACATTCCACGGGTGCTATGAAACTCATCACTTCTGGTAATCACTCTGAAACCATTAAGTTTTTTTTTTTTACAGAAACGCTTGCTACTCCTGTGATCCTTGGCCATCCTTGGTTGGTTTTGCATAAACCCCACATTAATTGGGGTTTTAATTCTGTGTTTTCTTGGAGCGAGAACAGCGTAAAGAATACTTATCCTTTGCCGTTGATGTCTTCAGCCTTTGAACGTCTGCAGGGGGCGAAATTTTTCACAAAACTAGATCTTCGCAATGCTTATCATGAAAGTGGAAAACGGCTTTAAAACGGCTTTAAACACCCCTAGAGGGCATTTTGAGTACTGCGTTCTGCCCTTCGGTCTTTCTAATGCGCCGGCTGTTTTCCAGGCACTCGTCAATGACGTGTTGAAAGATATGATAGATCAGTTTATTTATGTCTACCTGGACGATATACTGATATTTTCACATTCTCTCTAGGAACATGTTCAGCACGTCAGACGAGTGCTTCAGAGGCTGTTAGAGAATGGTCTTTATGTCAAGGCGGAGAAATGCATTTTTCATGCACAGTCTGTTTCTTTTTTAGGGCATATCGTGTCAGTCGAGGGGATGCGCATGGATCCAGAGAAGATTCAGGCTGTGGTAGATTGGCCAACTCCAGATTCTCGTAAGGCCCTGCAGAGGTTTCTGGGCTTTGCCAATTTTTACCAGTGATTTTTTTAACAATTTCGGCCAGCTCGCCGCACCTCTGACCACCTTGACCTCTTCCAAAACGCTGTTCAGGTGGTCCAGTGCGGCCGAAACCGCTTTTGCTAAACTGAAAGGTTGCTTCGTTTCAGCCCCCATCCTTATAGCCCTTGATCCCTCCTGGCAGTTTGTGGTAGAGTTCGACGCGTCAGAGGTGGGGGTCGGAGCATTTATCACCAGCAGAGAGAAATTATGATATTGGTAATCGTGAGTTGTTGGCAGTCAAGCCCGCTTTGAAGGAGTGGCGTCACTGGTTAGAAGGGTCAGGGGTCCCTTTTATTGTTTGGACTGATCACAAGAATCTGGAATACATCAAAACCGCTAAAAGATTAAACTCTAGGCAGGCTCAGTGGGCATTATGCGTTTTTTATGCACAGTCTGTTCCTTTTCTAGGGCATATCGTGTCAATCGAGGGGATGCGCATGGATCTAGAGAAGATTCAGGCTGTGGTAGATTGGCCAACTCGAGATTCCCGTAAGGCCCTGCAGAGGTTTCTGGGCTTTGCCAATTTTTACCAGCGATTTATTCGCAATTTCGGCCAGCTCACCGCACCTCTGACCACCTTGACCTCTTCCAAAACGCTGTTCAGGTGGTCCAGTGCGGCCGAAACCGCGTTTGCTAAACTGAAAGGTTGCTACGTTTAAGCCCCCATCCTTATAGTTCTTGATCCCTCCCGGCAGTTTGTGGTAGAGTTTGACGCATCAGAGGTGGGGGTCGGAGCATTTATCACCAGCAGAGAGAAATTATGATATTGGTAATTGTGAGTTGTTGGCAGTCAAGCTCGTTTAGATCTAAAGTTCAATTTCAAACTTTTTTTTTTTAAGATCTGAGGTAAAATGTGCTGCTGCTTTCAGTACATGGCAAAACATTTTATGTAAAATGGCATTCAAACTAAGTAAAGCACATGAGGTTTACCTGAGGTGATCATTGTCATAGTTTTCTGTTGTTCATCTGTGAGAAATAGAAGCCGTTTCTAAAATATCAATTTGAGGTGTTGGTTAGGACAAAAACTACATTTAATATGGAAAATATTCCTTCTATCGGTTGCCATTGCTTTTATTTAAAACACAGTTTAAATCACTCGCTCCTGTCCTCAATCTGATAACCTACGCTTGCGTTTGTTTTGATCCAGGAGTGCAATACCTAGTTCATTCACTGGGTGTCAAACTTACATACTGTACCTTTGAATCCAATTGACTGGATGACCAGTGTAAAATGGTCATCAAATGAAGTTTAAAAACAAAATGCACATTTATTTGGCCATATCTGCTTGTCTCGCACTGTCCTTGTGTTTTGTGAGTGTTGAAACTGTCAGCCCCCCCCCCCCCCCCCCCCCCTCTGTCTCTCAATTCAATTCAATTTAATACTTGCTTATTGGCATAACAAAATGTTACAAATTTATTGCCAAAGCAGTTATAAAGTTTACATAAAAAGTAACATGCATATATAATAAAAACAAAACAGTACACAGTAAATAGTAGCAGTAAAAAAGGTGATATTTATATATAATAATTAAATAAAATATCAACAATACATCATATTATTCAATATATGATAGGCAGCTGATCTTTCAGTTTTGTACAAACTCAAAGTGTACAAAATCAACAAATGCCCATCCACTTTTTTTCCTGCTATTGCTGCTATAGTGTTATATGGAAACTAGAGTTGTGTTCCACATGACACACTATCCATTATACACTATATACGTGTAGTCTGCACTCAATCAATTTGTAAAGTTATTTAGTCATTTGCCATCGCAGTCTGAAAGCACTTCTTCATCCACCATGTATTTAAAGCTGTGACAGTTGAGTGCATGAAGTGTACATCATTGTACACTCCTTTTTTTCAGTTACAGTAAGTAAGTGCATCATCCAGGTATTTTCAGTGTGAACACACTATTTGCACTGCGTATATTTAAATATGAACCATAGTGTATAAGTGCATGAATCTAGAGGCACCTTGGAACTCCAGGCCTTAATACTCTGAAAATACAGAATGTTTTAGCAAATAGATTTGAGCTTGTGCTGTAGATCGTTATGTCAGACCCCCTTAATGTTAAGATCATTTGAATGTTTCTGTTGTGTCGCTGGTTCCTGCTGTGATACCTGAATTATTACCAGAGACTTCAATAAGTCTGTTTTATTTTCTACCATATGAGGATTTAATATAGCCTGCAGTCATTGCACACTGTGAGTTAATGTCAGTGCGAATAGCATTCTGCTACCCATTTTACTTCGACAATTGGACATCTGACTGAAATGGAAAATTTAACAAAAAATATGTTAGACTGGTTTAGATTGGATAGTATATAACAAAAGCTGCCACTGGGATGGTAAATTTTCAAAAGGTACACTTTTGTACTTTTAGTTATTAATATGTGCACTTTAGGTTCTAATATGTACATTTAAGGTACTACTATGGACACTAAATAGTAAATAAAAAAGAACAAATAGTATGTAACTTGAACAACAAGAAACATAAATGTCATACAAGAGCAACCAGTCAGCGGACAGAGATACAATAATATGCACTTTTTGGATGAGTTACAAACATAATTATTCGTAACACTTTATTTTGATGGTCCATTTGAGTATTAGTAGACTGTCTGCTTAATATCTGTTGATACTGCTCCTTCAACAGACATTTAACTGACTATAAGAAACTTTGCAAGTACATGTCAACTTACACTAAAGCTAACTATAACCCCAACCTAACAGTCTACTTATAATCTAATCAGAATTAGTTGTAATGTAACTTAAATTCAACAAATGGACCATCAAAATCAAGTGTGACCAAATTATCTGCTGCACATATTTTTGAATTACGATTGAACATTAAAAATATTTGCCTTCATTGTTAGTTCATTTTTTTAATGTCTACATTTGTAAAAAGCAACACTGTTTTATTGCACTACATTAGCTAAGTTTACTGTTAGATTAGATAAAAAGATTATACTAGCTAGATTTATTTTATTTGAACTAGAAACACATTGAACTACAAACAAAGAACTCATTACATACATATAAATGCAACAAGTATAGCAAAAACTGAAATTTGATGCTTATTTGAGTATGAACACAGTGGCAATTTTTCCCTGTCTTATTGAAGGATCTGATCTGATGTGTGTGTACAATACATAAAGCATCAGATAATCTACATCTGCTTACTTTAAACTGCAGAACAAATGTTTTGGTTAAAGAGACTGTGATTGAGTTATTGTTTACTTGTGTGAACGCAAATGGAGTTATTTTATAGATAGTTATCATTCTTGGTATGCTGTTGTTGAGTTTTTTGTTTGTGTTCTAGTTTATCAGGTTGGGTTAAATCAAATAAATTCTCTGTTTCCCCTTCAGTGGATTTTAGTTGCACTGGTAGTCTAAGCAGGGATTTGCTAGTTTATACTTCAGTGGTAAGACGTCAAGTCTTTGTTGAAGGGTTGTTCGTAAACACGTACAGGAGGTTCAGCCAGTAACCTGTGAAAGGTTTATTTGCCCCATGTCACTGATAGTGTCTCCGTTCTCTAAGCAAAGTGCTGTCATTGAGGTGAGGCATAACACTGAGGTCATGACATGCTGTTTGCATTTAAAATCCCTTAAGTGAGGGTTGAGGTTTTCACCTTGGCAGGCACGTGCAGAGGTGGGGGCTTTGGGTGCTTGAGCCCCTGCCCTTTTTTCCTGGGGATAATAATTATTTTTTAAATACTACTAATAATATAATATACGTACGTTAATGCGTGTTCTATTTAAGGACCGCTTTCCCTGTCAAACAATAAAAAAACGAAATTTTTAAGTATGTCTTGGTTTTAGTCTAGCCGCTCCAAGAGAGCCTCGAACCGACGATTTGGAAAGAAATGCCACATGCGAGGCGAACGCTCTAACGAAGACTCTATTTACATTGTTACTCTCACCTCAAAAGTAAGGTGTCAACAGTGGAGTGCACGGACTGCATCTAAGCCATAGCTTTACAGTCTGACCCATACACACACTGCAGACGGAATGTGTGTAAAACATATATTACTAGCTGATCTCCATTACGGCAACGCGATATGATCGACAGAACCGCCAATGTAAATGCATCTGTCATTCATCTTCATTGTGTGGAGGTGAGTAACGATTAACAAAAAACTCTCTGAGGCTCAAATTTAACATCAGCTATTTATCCAAAAGTTCAAAAGCAAATAGGCTATTTTGTCTTGCTGACATCCTCCTGATTAACAACTATGTAATAAGTTAGCTAAAGTTTAGCCAGGGAAATATCATAGGCATACAGGCTAATGTAATGGAGAAACGACAGCTGGATAGTGAAAATATTGCCCTCTTGTTTTTGCAGTCACACAGATATATATAAGGTCAATTGAAGCTCATAACAAGTCATTGGTTATCATTGTGTCCTACATTCTTCAAAATATTTTATTTTGTTCAACAGAAAAAAAACAGAAAAAAAAACAAAAATAGATTGAAAAGAAATTTACTCACCCTCAAGTGGTTCCAAATCTTTGTTTCTTTATTTTGTTGAACACTAACGAATAAAAGATTAAAATAGATATTTTAAAGAAAGCTATAAACTTGAAATCATTGACTTCCAGAGTAGGAAAAGCAAATACCATGAAAGTCAATGGTTACAGGTTTCCTGCTTTCTTCAAAATATTAATTTGTGTGTTCAACAGAAAAAAAAAGTAAAATAGGTTTGGAACAAGTAAAAGGTGAGTAAATGGTGACAGAATTTTCAGTTTTAAATTAACAATCATTTTAAGGGTGAGTATATGGTGAATTTAGGGTGAAATCTCCTTAATAATCTCATTATAATATATTTTATTTATTAAAGTACAATTATTACTATTATTTAATAAAAAGTGCCATTTGTTCCATTTGAGCCCCTGCCCCTTAAAAGGTCTCTGCACCTCACTGCACCTTGGTATTGAGTTTGAAAATACAACCATGGTCCTTTCAGTCATGAAAAGTCTGCTTTTTTTTCTACGGTGTATACATCTTAGGAATTGATTAGCTAAAAAAGTTAGCTAAAATGTTAGTGCTGAAAAGGTTAGCATCACAGCAAGAAGGTCGCTAGTTTGAGTCCCGACTGGGTCAGTTGGCATTTTTGTGTGGAGTTTGCATGTTCTCCCTGTGTTCGTATGGGTTTCCAAAGACATGAAGTATACTGTAGGTAAATAAGATGACTTAATTTGGAATGGGAGAGTGTATGGGTGTTTACCTGTACTGGTTTGCCACTGAAAGGGCATCCACTGCATAAACCAGGGATGCCAAACTCAATTCCTGCACAGTTTAGTTCCAAACCTAATTAAACACACCTGATCAAACTAATTGAGTTCTTCAGGCTTGTTTGAAACCTACCAGTAAGTGTGTTGAAGCAGGGTTGGAACTAAACTGTGCAGGACTGCAGCCCTCCAGGAATTGAGTTTGACATCCCTGGCATAAACCATATGTTGTAATAGTTGGCGGTTCATTCTGCTGTGACTACCCCTGATAAATAAGGGACTAAGCTGAAAGAAAATTATACCCATATAACTCTTTCTTTCTTTCTTTCTTTCTAGCTACTGCTTGCCTAAAAAAATCTAACTATTAATCAGCTAGTATGAATGGATAAACAGAATGAAAAAAATGTGACTGTAAATTATTTTAAATATACACTCGTGTTGATGTATCTGTTGTTGACCATCCAAGTTTAATGTTATGAGACATTAACAAACATTTATATGCACTCTAAAACAATGCTTGGTGGAATTAACCCAATGTTGGTTCAAATATGGACAAGCCCAACATTGAGTTAATATTTTTTTTCCAAAATATTATAAATTCAAAATTCTAATATATTACAAAACAATTCATTAAACAAAAGTGGACAGTGTTTCAAGTTCCAAAAAAGTACAAAATATCATCTTGTATAGTAATACTGAAACATCTAGTACACTCTCAGAAATAAAGGTACACAAGATGTCACTGGGGCAGTACCTTTTTAAAAGATACATATTTGTACCCAAAGGGTCCACAGTGGTACCTCAAAGGTGCATATCAGTGCCCAAATGTACCTAAAAAGTACCTTTGAGGTACCGTTATGGACCCTTTAGGCACAAATATGTACCTTTTGAAAAGGTACTGCCCCAGTGACAGCTCGTGTACCTTTATTTCTGAGAGTGTAGAATGGATACGTGAATGCATAAATATAAATGTAAACAAATGAATAACAACAGAATGTTCCTATAAAAACATCTTCAGGGGCTACTGCTGATTTTTTAGAGATGCTGATCACAATGCTATACAAATATACATATTCATGTGTTGGTCTATTTTAAACCCACAATAGGAAGCTCTGCAAAGAAATGGAGAGAAACATGTTTGATGATCCCATTTTACAAAGAGCCTAATTTGCATACTGCATGATAATCATTTGCTGCAAGGTCAATGTCAAGTGGCCATAGAGCTTCTTGTTATCCACACAGACATTTTGGCGAGGCTGTTATAAAACTAAACAATTGCTTGAACTTCACATTTATAGCACAGGATGGTAAATGCTTTTTTAGTGTAATATTTTAGCATTTTCCTCTCTGTCGGAGAACACCTAATTTGACCCACATAATGATCATTTGCTGTGTTTGCTGCATTATATATTCAGTGCTTCTCATGGTCTTTGGCAACACAAGACAGACTCTGTCTTTAATGACTCTCTGAGGATTGACTCTAATGCTCAAATGTGGATTAACATCTATCCATACAAAGTTGTGCTTCATTAAAATGTTGAGAGCGATAGGTTAATTTAGCTGTATTTATTATTAATTCTCCTGGACTGAATGTTGGTGACTTGTCATCTTAATGAACAACAAGCTCTGGACATTTCAGGGATTTGCATGAAATATAATTCTTGCAATATTTCTTCAACCTTTTCGTTTTTCTTTCCTTTATGTTTTCAGCTGCCATTACTTAGACAAATGGTGACACTGAGAGGTCTTACAAAGTCACAATCACAAAAAATACTACAGATACTTGTTTGATGGTCTCTTTTAAGGCTTTGTATTAAGAGTTTGGACAGTCTAATCAGAAGTTGACAAATATAAAGGCATGTTTTAAGCTTTTCCACTTTTGACATCTTCCAAAAGTAATCAAAACACATGTGGTTGGTCTGCATTTAGAGTGTAAACACTTATGTAGTTCAATGTGTTTGAAAAGCCATTTGCTCTCAACCTGTTGAGCAAATGCATGTTTTTAATGGGACGATTTTAGAGAAAGCTCACTAAAATAAGGCATTCATATTTCACTGCAAAAACACATGGATGCTGGTAATTATAGTTACATTTACATCCTTTTTTAAAACTCGTTTTCTAATTCATTAAATGTGGTCGTTTATTCAGTAGCACATATCAGCATAATTTGTACTTTACAATCTTCTAGTCAAGAGAATATTAAAACATGACCATCAAAACAAAGTGTTAGCTCAATATGCAGTTTTAAGTCACAAACGGGGCTCAACAGAAGCCCATACTTTGGTGTATGTCAATTCTGTTATTTAAATGGCCTCCTTACACAGCAATCAATTAAGTGGCATGCTATAATGAAGGCACCTGCAGCACTTCACAGATTGGTTCTGAACTTTGGGCATCATTCATATAGATTGCAAGAATCATTCAAACTGAAGAGAGAAAAACATGAGAACAAGGAGAAAGCATGAAGGGGAAGACTGATAGATTTACCCAGCTCCCCATACCCAGGTGGGGCAAGAAAATACAGTAAGCTAATTGGGAATGGGGCTTTGTGGCCTAGCCAGATACCTGTTACCCCTGCCTTCAACTCTATATGAAAGGCCATAAACATCATAGATTTTGTCAACTCTGAAATGAAATGGCCACATAACAACCCCC
>CAIGQZ010000690.1:10305404-10319228 GCA_903798205.1 Danio tinwini | reverse complement strand
TCATTAGTGACAATGGATATTCACTGACCACATCAATCACCTTGTTTGTCTCCATAGTTACCCTATTTAAGGAATAAGGACATTCATTGACCACACCTCTCACATTGTTTGCCTCCATAGTAATGTATTGCCCCCATGTTCTGTTTGTATAAATTCCCTCATGTCTTTTGTCTGTTGTTAATTAAATGCATAGATTTTTAGAGTTTCTTGTTCTTTTTGTGTTTGTTCATTAACATGTTCCTGCATTTAGATCTGTTATGCAATGAAGTCTGAAGACAGTAGTATGATCCAAATGCAATTTATAAAAGAATAGTAAAAGCAGGCAGGGGTTAAAACAGAAGCAGACAGCAATATACACGGAAAAAGGCAGGCAGCAAACAATACTGTAAAACCAAAAGACAGTACAAAACAACCAATCCAGGCAGACAGAAATGAGCAACAAGCTAGGATGGCTGACTTGAAATCTTCATTTTGACGTGTTGAGAAGTGTAGATGTTTCAAAACACTTCTCCAAAGCTACCAATACATGTCACATGACTAAGGTAATTCAAAGCATCGATACAGGTTAACTGGATAAACTAAATTGGTCATAGTGGGTGAAGGTAAAGGTCTATGGGTGTTGTTGCAGGAGGGCTTCTGCTGGTAAAATTAATAATAGTATTTATTCTGCTGTGGCAAATCCTTAGGGGGAAAAGGGCAAGGAATAAGCCAAAGGAAAGTGAGTAAAGTTGCGGTCACCCTGGACTTTTTGCCCCATAGACTTCCATTTATATGTACGCAAATGTGTCAGACCAAAAACTCAAGCTTATGCGACAAGTTTTGCAGTTCGCTTCATTGCAAAGATCAAGCTTGGTGAACTCTGACCTGCGAAATTGCATCGCGTGACTGCGTGAGACCAATCAAAGATCAAAACATGAGCTCTCTGTACAGAAATGTAAAATATGGACCAATCACTTGCTTTTTTAAAATGTCTAATCTTGATTAATCCCGCCTCTTTTTGCAGCAGCATACAACAGGATTTTGCATGCAAAAACTCTAGTGTGACCGCGGCATTAGTGAGTTTTTCAGTTGATAGTGAACAGGCGCAGCAAAAAATTAAGAAAGATGTAACAGCTGTGTGGTGTCTAGTGTAGCATTAGTGTTGTCTAAATGAGGACCAGAGGTGCAGGAGTTCCACTCCTGTAAGATCTACTCTTTTACCTGTTTTGTGTGAGGAAGTGGCAAGATAGATAAAGTTCCAAATGCAGTATATTATAAAAAAAACGGATTGTCAAACAGACAGGTTGAACCAGGAACAAACAACAACATCAGAGGTAATCCATAGAGGTAATCCACAGGCCAGTCGAGATGGCTGGCAGCAAATAAACAAGAAACAATGAACTGTCCAGAATCAGAGACTTGGCAAAACAAAACATGAAAACATGGAATGAAGGAATGCTGAGAAATGTACATAATATAACAAGACTTTGTGTGTGAAAAAGAGTCTTAAAGGTGCAGTATGTTTGACATCCAGTGGTTGAAGTAGGTATTGCACTACTGGATCAAAAGAAACGCACGCGTGGGTTGCCAGATTGAGTACAGGAGCGCATAATTTAAACTGTGTTCTAAATAAAAGCAACAACGCGATAGAGGGAATATTTTCCATATTAAAAGGAGTTTTGGTTCTAACCAACACCTCGAATTGTTATAATAGAAACAGCTTCTATTTCTCACAGCTAAACAACAGAAACCTATGATAGTGATCACCTCAGGTAAACCTTATGTGCTTTATTCAGTGCTAAATGCTAATAATGTGAGTTTGAATGCCATTTTGCATGACATTTATTGCCATATACTGAAGATAGTTCACCTCAGATCTTGAAAATACAATAAACCTTTTAAAATTGAACTTTAGAACTAAACACAGCATCTAAATTCATGATGCTGTAGATGTTAAGCATGATTCAGCATCTACATTTAATGATGTTAAAGAGGGTTAAATAGATTCTAAACCTTACCGTCTCATGAGTGAGTGCATATTCTGTGCTTCTGAAAGGCTGTATTTAAATTTCTGTCATGTTTCGTCTGGTGCAAACAGCCAAACTGCTTATCACTGCATATCTTGTCACAAAGCGTGTTGTTAGGACATGCGGTTACAATGTAACCTGCTCACCTAATGTTTACGTTTGTAATATTTATATCATTTGCTAATTAATAACCTCATGTGGAAGTGAATCTGTCTCATTTCAACGTCTGATATGTCGCATTTTTGGTCACGGGCACATGCTTTCAGAGCCTTTCTGAATAATGATTGAATGAAATACGCTGTTTTCCAACAAGGAAACCTGGGGTGCTGAATTATAATTGGCTAAACTGGCATTGTGCAGGTTAAATTTACCTAAACAAATACAGCGTTCTGGCACAGAAAAAAAAACCTTTTCAAAGCAGAATATCTGACTTCAGCATTGTTTTTCTGTTAAACAAGTATGTTCACTTAGGATATTTCTTAAATATCTGCACACATATTATGGTATTTTTATGCTTTTTAAAGAGTCAAAAACTTGCATATAGCACCTTTAAATAGTATGTGTGATGTGTTGCAGCTGTGTGTCTGATCAGAGTCAGGATTGATAACAGCCTTATGCTGCGGTCACACTACAATTTGAGCTTGCAAAATTCTGTCATACGGTGCTGCGAAAAGGGGCGGGACTAAACAAGATAATTAGACATTTAAAAACGAGCAGTTGGTCCATATTTTAAATTTCTGTAGAGAGATATCATGTAGGGCTGGACAATAATTTGATATCAATATATACCGCGATACCGTGATATACCGTTATCAACACGTGCATATACACTCATAAATTACTCGCATATACACCTATACTATTGGATGTTCAAAAAAAGGTATGAAATATAGCCTACATATAAACTTGATGCATGCTGGATCCTTGCATATACTCCCACATTAACACACGCACATACAAACCCGATCCTTGCATATACTCGATAAAATATTAGTCTATATAAATAGACTCTATTAAATATATAAGAAATAGTTTTATGTTAAACCTTTTAATTTATTTAGGTAATTATGCACAAATATAAATAGACAGAGAACCCTTAACCCTTTAAAGTCTAGTGCTATTTTGGGATTTCCGCCTGGATTTTGCCTACCCAAATTTAAAAGCTTCCCAAATCCACATGTAGAGGTGTAAAAGCAAAAATTTGGTATCATTTTAAAGAAAATCCTTTGAATTTTCATAAAACACTATTGAAAGTATTTAAAATAACTATATATGTTGTCTGTGTTATAATAAACACTTAAAAAAGGCGTTTTTTTGTATTTTTTTTTATAAACTCAAATTTGAAAAAGTGTACCTTTTAGGTTCTGTGTGGTCTATGTTGCTGTAAATAATTTTGGTGATTCCTGCACATGTGTGTAATCAGAGAAAAAAGAAAAATGTCTCTACCATAATCTATGCAAAAGTTATTGTATTCCAACTGATGAAAGGTGCTATACCTTTTTTTTAATTTTCCGCCAACCAAATTTTGAAAGCCTTCCATAACCAAATACATTGCTATAAATTAAAAATTCCAGTGTAATTGAATAAAAAACCCTTTGAATTTAAATAAGAAACTGCTGAAAGTAAAAAATAATATTTTTATATTTTTTCTGTTTTATTATGAACCACTTTAACATTGGGCAATTTTTTTATTTTTTTTCTAAAATGCTTTTTTGAAAGGGTGTAGTTTATCTGTTTAGAGATTTTAGCTTTTCCAGACAGTTCTGCTTGAAACCAGCAAAGGGCAGCAAACACTAGGAAAAAGAATTTTATCTTTATTATGTGAAATGGCCAAGCTATTGCAATTCAAGTGAATACTGGAAAAATTACTTTTTGATCATTCATATTAAATAGTACATATTTGCTTCTGCTTAGTTTTAGATGATAATAACTATGGGAACATGAGTTTACATTACTTATTTTATCTCCTTTGAATTTTAGTCATCATAACATTACATTAAAATTAGTCACTGACTATAAGATATGAAAATAAACCAATGTTCAATACCCAGCTTGGGTATCCAGTATGCTGTGTATTTAAGTGTAAATAACTTTTGTACAGTAAAATAAAAACCGAAGTGATGCATATGTGCATAAAATATAGCTTCAACACTCTCTAACGGAGCCACTTCCGGGGGGTTGCGCAACCCGCGGCCTTTAAAAATTAAAGGGGAAGTCGATGACGTCACCGGACCCGCCACCGGGTTCGCAGAGCACGTTTAAGATGAAAAGAAACCAGATGAATATACTCAAACAACTCTTTTTCTATTGTAAATATTATTGCAAATATTGTTTGTAAAGGCAAAATACAAATAAAAAGTGAACATAATTTTTTTTTGTGCTGTTTTTATTTTTTTTAAGTTAAAAGAGCCTGGGCGTATTATAGACTTGGCAATTTCAGTTTGCCAACATTTGTAGATACAGACATCCATTGTGTGTGTTCTTGGCAGTTTTTTTCCTGTCTTTTAAATGTTGTCCATATCGATATTGGAATTATATCGTATCGACCGAAATTAGGAAATATATCGTCCAGCCCTGAGGTCATGTTTTGATCTTGGATTGGTCTCTTGCAGTCACGTGATGCAATTTCATTGGTCAGAGTTCACCAAGCCATAAAGCCATGGTCACACTGCACTTTTTGCCCCAAAGACTTTTATTCATATGCATGAATGTGGAAGACCGGAAACACAAGCTTTAGAAGTTTAGTTATGAGGTACTGCATGATTGATTTGATTGTTCCACAAATGACTCTAAAGCTACGGTCACACTGCACTTTTCGCTCCATGGACTTTCATTCATACGCATGGGAATGCGACAGACCGTAAACGCAAGCTTGCGACAAGTGTTGCAATTCACTGCCTTGAAAAGTTCAAGTTTGGTGAACTGACCTGCGAAATTGCATCACCAGATCAAAACATGACCTCTCTGTACAGAAATGTAAAACATGGACCAATCACTTGCTTTTTTTGTCTAATCATCTTGTTTAATCCTGCCCCTTATCGCACTGTACAACAGAATTTTGCATGTTCAAACTCTAGTGTGACCGCGTTATAAGTCTTTAATCTTATTTGCATTTGCTTTTTTCTTCAACAAAAAGTTCACATTCACTTTATGCTGTCTTTGTATATTCTGTACCCTTGTAATAAATAACCTTTAGCTTAATGCATTTTATGCTATTATTTCACTTTGCATCAGAGGATAATTCAAATAAATGAAACAAATCTCCTTTATCATTTTCATTTTTCAGTATTAAGTAGTTCTAATACTTATTTGAATTAGTAAAATGTTCAATCAATATCTGTACTTTCACTTGTTTCATTTTTGACAAATTTTTGCACTCAAGATATTTTAATGAATGTTGAAAACGTTTTCTAAAGTTCTTCTGTTAAGGTAACTCTAACTGCTTTAGAACAAGTGGAGGGAAAGTAAATAATGACTGCATTTTATTTTGAACTATCCCTTTAATTCATTAAACAATGCATGCAGTAAACATACATCAAAGCCTAAACTTTACCCCAGCTGTAATTTTTACTAATTTCAAGTAGATGATTTTGACCAAAAAAAAGTCATTGCTAGATGATAACTCTGAAATCTTACCTTGATTTGTCTTGTACTATAGTGAATGGGGTGTTGTTTGGACATTATTGCTTTCCTGGATTAAAGCTTAGTGTGTAATAGTTACTGGACTGTGATTCTTCCGGGACAGGATCCAGAGCTTTTAGCTGTTATTGCCATTGCTCTTTCTCCATCAGCCTTCTGCTCTGGAGTAAATTTGGGCAGCCCCGAACTGATGACCATTGACTCATAGGTCGAACTCTTCAAGTTGCTTTCTGAATTGCTGCTGTCGTCTGATATGAGTCTCCTGTGCAAATGAGAGAAGTGCATGCTGGGGGTGTCCCATCTCTCTCTGTCAGGGCTTTGCCATGCATTGTCACTGACCCGCACCGAGCAGACACCTCACCGTGCCTGTCATGCCGGGCATTATAATGAGCTCCTGCCCTTCTGCTCCCCTGTCATTTCCACCCCCTTCCCTCCACGCTCTTGCCTGAAAGAAATCAAACACACAGAATCACCAGAAAATGTTCTGGGAAAGTGAGTCCGACCATGTAAATTTAGTTCTTAACTAGGTTTTCTTGGTAAAGAAACTACTTATTTACTGTAACCTGTTTTGGGGATGTGTTGTACTGGACCAGCATGCTAAAGAAGTTTTGAAGAGAGGTTGCATGTATAAAAAGATGAATCTATTGAATAAACTCTTGATGATTTAATCACTTTATTGTACAATTTTTGTAGTACTGATAAATATTATCAGAACTATATAGCCTATATAAATATATTCTATACTCATACATTCTTTACAGTGTAATATTAATTGCTTCATCTGTTGAAAAGGTGCTAGTCGTAGTTGTCTCCTCTTACAATGTGATTTGACTTGTTTGTATTTTGTTAGGGCCGCACAATGGCTTGCTAGTGATGGTTGCTAGTTCGAGTCCTGGCTGGGCCGGTTGGCATTTCTGTGTGGAGTTTGCATGTTCTCCCTGTGTTGGCGTGAGTTTCCTCCACAGTCCAAGACATGCAGTAAAGCGAATGTGAGAGTGTATGGGTGTTTCCCAGTACTGGGTTGCTGCTGGAAGGACATCTGCTGCATAAAACATATGCCGGAATAGTTGGCGGTTCATTCCCCTGTGGTGACCCCTGATAAATAAAGGACTAAACCGAAGAAAATGAACGAATGAATGTATTTTGTTATTGAGAGGAAATTGCACTGCACATATTTATGTAATAATCTAAACATCCATATGGTGTCCATATAGATATTTCATCAAGACATGCTATTAGAGAATTTTTTTGAAAAGTGTTCTAGCTTTTTTTTACTTACTGTATAATTAAGGAATGAAAAAATGATTATAAGTTAAAATAATTTTGGATGGCTGATAATTTATCTATTATTAATATATATTAAAATGTATCCAGAGGTAGCATGCACAGCAATTATCCACCATATGAAGGGCATGGCTGATGATGTCTTTTGAATATCTTTCAAGTTTCACATTTAACTCAGTGAGTGACTTTGTTTTTTTGTCTTTTTTTCTAAAATAATAATTATTATTATTATTATTTTAATATAAAGCAATTTTCTAGACATTTAAAAGCACTTTCCACATTTTTAGGAGGAATCTCCTCATCCACCACCAGTTTGCAGCATCCACCTGCATGACGTGACGGCAGCCATACTGGACAGGCCAGTGAGCAAATTTGTCCAGGATGCCAGTGTTAAACATTTCTTGTCCGAAAGATGGTGAGAGCTGAGCAGTCCCCATCAATATACTGGGGCATTAGGACCTACACAGACCGCAGGTTGAGCACCCCCTGCTGGTCTCACTAACACCATTTATTTTAGCAACTCTTTATCTTCCATCCAGGTACTTAACAGCTTATACTTACAAATGCTACAATACTTACAAAAAATACTTTTTGTAAGTATTTGAAAAATTTGCTAGCAGTTTCTGAGTCGAGATATACTGTACAATAACCACCTTAAATGTCCACTATTTTCTTCTTCAATTGTGTTGCAACAAAAGAATGAATATAAGTGCTTTTTTGTTTTGCCATAAAATAATTTGGATATTATTTTTATTTATATTCTCTGTATCACATATCACATTTATATTCTCTGTATCACATATCATTTTTTTCAGTGTCAGCCAAGATGCTCTTTTCATCACTTCATCAATTTCATCACTTTTATTTGGTCATATATTAGACCTTACATTAGATTAGATTACTTACAGTAGCCATGAATGTGTCATTCGAGAGATCTACCTGTTCTATTCAACAATCAGAGAGAAATTTTTGTCTAGCTGCAATGAATAAAAAGGTCCAGCCTTGCTGATTTAATTGTAAATGCAATTGTAAATGCAGGTTGCACAGGAGGAGGCTTACAGGAAGTAATTGGCTGCTCGTATGAGTGCAGAACTTTCAAAGTCCTCCATAAACCTTTAATTAAATTTTACTCTGCTTTCATTTAGCGTCATAAAGAGGTCAGCTTCAGCATCATGACTGCCTCTGGACTCAACAGACCTCATTTACACTGGATATATAACTTCCCACATTTCTGATGGCCACAGTGAGTTCTCTGAGATGGCTTTTAAAAGATTGAAGATGTTCTGACAGGCTTCATCTAAGGGTCCAATAGTCTTAGCTGAGTAAATATTAATCCTTTATATTAACCTGACTAAAACTACTAAACAGTCCAACTTTGCACAACACAGCAAAGTATAAATACTCGGGGCATACTCACACTATGTACAGTTGCCTTGAACTTGGCCGAAGCACGCTTGTCCCCCCTTCTGTCTCCCCCGACGGCTCGCACTCACATTACATTCGGCCCTAAGCACGCTTGCGTCATCGATGATGTGCTGTTCAGTAAGCGCTCTCGCTCAGCACAGTGGAGATTTCTTTAGTTATATCGTTTTAGTCATTTGATATGCAGTGACACGCAGTCAAATATTTTGCCGGAACAGATCAGCCACTTTTGACACTCATAAACAATCATAAAGTCCTCGTGCTGCAGGAAATAGGAGGCTTGCTAAAGGTGCAGCTGTTGTGCAGTGAGGGGTTTGCATCTTTAATAATCTACGACAGTTTGCGTTCATTGAACAGTAAGAATGATTAATAAACACATATGAAACAGTCCTGTCAAAGTCACGTCTCGCTTCAGTTTCAGGCGCTTTTTTTCCACTCACACTACAAGCGTGAGGCCAAGTGAACCACACTCTTCTAACCGGGCCAGGGCCTGCCATCTGATCCGTGCCTGAGCCCGATTTAGGGCCTGTACACTGTATATACACAAGATACACTATTGTCAGAGTCTGGGATAGAACCCAGGTCTCTGGCAGGAGATGTGAGTCACGTAACCACTGAACTACTGGAAATTGATGAACCCACTGAAGAAAACACTCTATACATGTGCACTCTGTATATAACCACACATGATACATTTTATACACATACAATAGACTCCATACATATACACACGATACTCTATACATATGCACACATGATACACTCCATACATATGCACACACGACACACTCCATATATAAACATTCTAAACATATACACAAATATAACACTCCTGTCAAGGTCTGGGATAAACCCGTGTCTCTGATGTGAGAGGTGAGTGACGTAACCACTGAGCTACTGGAAGTTGACGAACCCAATGAAGAATACACTTCATACATATGCACTCTATATAAGTACACATGATACACATGCACATGATACACTATATACATATGTACACTCTATACATATACACGTTATACACTCTATACAACATATACACTCCATACATACACACATAACACACTCTATACAAATGCACACATGATACAATCTATACATATGCACACATGATATACTCCATACATATACACGCACACATGATACACTCCATACATATACACAGATGATACACTATATACATATGCACACGTTACACTATACTTATACACATTTGATATACTCCTGTCAGGGTCTGGAATAGAAGCCGGGTCTCTGGCATGAGAGGTGAGTATCCACTGAGCTACTGGAAGTTCATGAACCCAAAGAAGAATACATCATACATATGCACTCTATAAGTACACATGATACACTCTATACATATGCACACATGATTCATTTTATACTTATACACACACATGGTGCACTCTATACATATACACTCCATACATATGCACACCTGATACATTCTATACATATACACACAAAACATATGTGTACATATGCACACAATGCATTCTATACATATACAATACACTCCATACACATAAGAATCACTCTATACATTTACACACAAGTGATACCCTATATACATTTACACACAGATTATACACTCCTGTCAGGGTCTGGGATAGAACCTGGGTCGCTGGCGTAAAATGCGAGCGACATATCTACTGAGCTACTGGAAGTTGATGAACCCAATCATGAATACACTCCATACAAATGTACTCTATATAAGTACACAAGATACATTCTATACATATGATACATATACAAACAATACATATGCACACATGATACATTATATATATATATGCACATATGATACATTTTATACTTATACACACGATGCACTCTTTACATATGCACAGATGATACATTTTATACTTATACACACACGATGCACTCTTTACATATGCACACATGATACACTTTATATATATATATATATATATATATATATGATTCATTCTATAATATACACATGATGCACTCTATACTTATGCACACACGACACAATCTATACATATAGACACACAATACACTCTGTACATTTCCACACAAATTATACACTTCTGTGAGGGTCTGAAATAGAACCTGGGTCGCTGGCGTGAGAGGCGAGTGACATGTCTACTGAGCTACTGGAAGGTGATGAGCTAAATGAAAAATACACTTGATACATATAGACTCTATATAAGTACACGTGATACATTCTATGCATATGCACACGATACATTATATATATATATATATATATATATATATATATATATATATATATATATATAGATATATATATATATATATATATATATATATATATATATATATATATATATTGTCATTGATTATGAGGCATGTGCCTGCGGGTGTAGTAGCCAGTAGTTTAGCGCCTGTTGATGCAAGAGATGCACGCATGATACACTCCATACATATACACATGATACACTCCATACATATGCACAGATGAAACACTATATACATTTACACAAAGATGATACAATAGATAGAACCCGGGTCGCTGGCATGAGAGGTGAGTGATACATCCACTGAGGTACTGAAAGTTGATATAAAGCACTCTATATAAGTACACATGATACATTCTATACATATGCACACATGATACACTATACATTTGCACACATGATTCATTCTATACTTATACACACACATGATGCACTATATACATCTAGACACACGATACACTCCATACATATGCACACATGATACACTATACATATACAAACAATACATGCACACATGATACATTCTGCATTTATACAAACACGATGCACTCTATACATATACACACACGATACACTCCATACATATGCACACATGATACAATCTATACATATGGACACATGATACACTCCATACATATACACATGATACACTTCAGACATATGCACAGATGATACATTATTATATATATATATATATATATATATATATATATATATATACATATATACATACATACATACATACATATATATATATATATATATATATATATATCGTCATTGATTATGAGGCATGTGCCTGCGGGTCTAGTAGCCAGTAGTTTAGCGCCGGTTGATGCAAGAGATGGGGAAGCTCTTTTTGCCGTCTATGATGGGCATTGGTGATTCTGCTTGAGGGTTTCGGTGCTTGAGAAGAGAGAGCTTGTAGGAGGACTGGGTTGAGTGGTTCCATGAGGAGTTATGAAGCGAGGATGGTCGCAAAGTCGAGGAGTGTGTCCGGCTGGACGTAAACACTGAGAGGTGCAGTTCAGTTGGATTCTGATTCTCGGTTGAGGTGAGTAGGAATGTGAACAGATCGCCTGTAGCTTATCTCTGTGTGCGCAGTTTTCAAAAGAAAGAGAAGAACAGTGCTAGAGGGATAGTCTTCCTTATATAAGTTTAAGGGAATAGGTGATTGGTTAGAGGCAAAGTAAGGCCTGGTTCCGCCGCTGAACCTTTATTAACAAGTTAACTCCATTACATATACACACACCCACTCCATACATATATACACTTACATGATACACTCAATACATATGCACACATCATAGACTCTATACATACTGTATGCACACACATGATACAATCTATACATATGCACATATGATACACTCCATACATATCAGAATCAGTTTTATTGCCAAGTGTGCTTCACAAACACAAGGAATTTGTTTTGGCAACAGAAGCTTACAGTGTACATAAAGTGACAAGTGACAAAACAAAATTAAATATGAGAAAAAAAGGCGATAAACAATAAACATTAAACAGAGATGCAGTAAGTCAAAAATATCTGGATGTTGAATTGTATGTACAGATATGTTGTGAATATACAGGTTATAAAGTGCTGTGTACCAATTCAAATGGAGAAAGTATTGCACGTTTATTGCACAGTAAGAGAATATTTAACTGTTAATGAGGTAGATGGCCTGAGGAAAGAAACTTTTCCTGTGTCTGGCTGTTTTTGTGCTTGGTGCTCTGTAGCGCCGACCAGACGGCAATAGCTCGAACAGGTAGTGTGCTGGGTGTGAGGCGTCCAGAGTGATTTTGTGAGCCTTTTTACTTTTTACTCCCTCTGGAAGAGTACCGTTCTTGAAGTGGTAGTGCCAGTGATTTGTTCAGCAGTCCGGACTATTCGCTGTACTCTACGGAGGTCAGTTTTGGCAGCTGAGCTTAACCAGACGATGATTGAAGTGCAGAGGGTGGATTGGATGACAGCTGAGTAGAACTGTTCGAGCAGCTCCTGTGGCAGGTTGAACTTCCTCAGCTGACGATGAAAGTACAGTCTCTGCTGGGATTTCTTCACAATAGAGTCTATGCGAATGTCCCACTTCAAATCCTGAAAGATGGTGGTGCCCAGGAACCTGAATGACTCAACTGCAGCCACAGTACTGTTTATAATGGTGAGTGGGGGGAGTGCAGGGGGGTTTCTCCTAAAGTCCACTATCATCTCCACTGTTTTAAGTATGTTCAGCTCCAGGTTGTTGTGTCTGCACCATAAAGCCAGCCGCTCCACCTCCTGTCTGTATGCAGACTCGGATGAGGCCAATAACAGTAGTGTCATCCGCAAACTTCAAGAGCTTAATGTAGGGGTCTTTTTGCGTTGGTGTACAGTATATCATGTGTATATATATCCCAGACCCCGAGAAGAGTGTACCACCTGTGTATATGTACACTCTGCATTATATGTGCATATGTATAGATTGTATCATGTGTGTGTGTGTGTATACGTATAGAATGTATCATGTGTGCATACAGTATGTATAGAGTGTATCATGTGTGCATATGTATTGTGTTTATATGTATAGAGTGTATTATGTGTGCATATGTATGGAGTGTATAATGTGTGTATATGTATAGAGTGCATCATGTGTGTTTGTAAAAGTATAGAATAAATCATGTGGGCATATGTATAGAGTGTATCATGTGTACTTATCGGAATCAGAATCAGTTTTATTGCCAAGTGTGCTTCACACACACAAGTAATTTGTTTTGGCAACAGAAGCTTCCAGTGTACATAAAGTGACGAGTGACAACACAAAATTAAATACAAGAAAAGAAAAGGCAATAAACATTAAACATTAAACAGAGATGAAGTTAGTCAAAAAGATCTGGATGTTGAATTGTATGTACAGATGTGCTGTAAATATACAGGTTATAAGGTGCTGTGTACAAGTGGTTATGAGAAAGTATTTAGTTTATTGCACAGTAAGGGAATATTTACCTGTTCATGAGGTAGATGGTCTGAGGAAAGAAACTTTTCCTGTGTCTGGCTGTTTTTGTGCTTGGTGCTCTGTAGCGCCGACCAGACGGTAACAGTTCGAACAGGTAGTGCTGGGTGTGAGGCGTCCAGAGTGATTTTACGAGCCCTTTTACTCACTCTGGAATAGTACAGTTTTTGAAGTGTAGGAAGGGTAGTGCCAGTGATTCGTTCAGCAGTCCGGTCTATTCGCTGTAGTCTACGGAGGTCGGTTTTGGCAGCTGAGCTGAAC
>CAIGQZ010000690.1:10273196-10295404 GCA_903798205.1 Danio tinwini | reverse complement strand
AGGTTTTTGCATCTGAACTCTTCATATATATATATATATATGTATATATTAGGGCTGTCAAAATTAGCGCGTTAACGCACCAGATTAATTTGAAATATTTAACGCGTAAAAAAAAATTAACGCATTTAACGCAGTTGCAGTTTTTTTTTATTTCCTGTTGTGGCCGACGTGTGTTCAGGGCTGGCGCGTCCGTAGAGGCGACCTAGGCGGCCGTAGAATAGTGAGCAAACCCCCCCTGTTCTCACTTTCATCCGCGACACCCACCCCCTCCCTTCCGGTCCTTCCTTTCATCCGCGAACCGGTCACTTTTTATTTCACTTTCGAGTTGAGGGCGGGCGGCATGATTGCCGTTCACCTAGAGAGCCAGTTCAGCTTGCTCCAGCTCTGCGTGCGTTTGATGTGCAAAGAAATATGGATAAAACCAAGGAAGCGCTTTTAGAAGGAAAGTTTCAGTATAAAACAACTAAGGGAGTGCGCTCTCTCTCTCTCTCTCTCTCTCTCTCTATCTCTCTCTCTCTCTCTCTCTCTCTCTCTCTGTGTGTGTGTGTGTGTGCGTGCGTGTTGTGCCCTGATAATGTCAATAGACTGGACTTTCTTAGCAACTGGCTAAATGTTAAGCTGAACTAAGCAAAATTGTTTCTACTTTATAATTAATGTTCTCAACTCGCAATACAACTTTACAATGAATACAATTGTTTGTAATTAATACTTTATTATTATTATTATTATTATTATTTTCCAATTTCCATATTTGCAATGCCTGCATTTTGGATTTTTTTTTATTCGTGATTAATCATGATTAATCACAAGAAAAGGTGTGATTAATTAGTAAATTTTTTTAATCAATTGACAGCCCTAGTATATATATACACATATATATATATATATATGTGTATATATACATATATGTATATATATGTGTGTGTATATATATATATATATATATATATATATATATATATATATATATGTATATCTAAAAATTATATATATTAGTTAGAAAAAAAATACACGATACACATATCCATACGATACACTATACATATACACTCGATAAACTCTGTACATATGCACATATGATACATTCTATACATATACACTCCATACATATGATACATTCTATACATATAAACACGATACACTCCATACATATACTGTATTTATTGTCAGGGGACCATCAAGTTTAAGAAACCCTACCAAACGAAGGGGGAGAAAGCACCCTGCTTTCGTGATGATGCTTGGAGAGGAAAGCCTGTCACACGTGGCTCTTGAGGACAGATAAGATGAGCTGGAGGTTACAGAGATGCTGACATTTCCTTAATGCAGCTCATCTCTTCTTTTATAATTGGCTGCTGTTGATAAGATCCTGGTGGCACCGGTGCTCAGGCTGTGATAATGACAGCTTCAGAGCATCAGTCGATAGATTAGGTCCACTACACAGCCGTAGCCAGATTCCTCTTCAATGCATGCCAACACTCTGTAATAACGCTCTGACATCCATCTCAATGAGTGTTACAGTATAGACATATGCGTCATTGCTGTCTGCCTATCTTATTTTAGCCAAAAGCATTTCCTTCACGTTGTCAGAAATCCTGCATGACCCCTGTGAGGAATGAATGACTCATGGGCCATGGAAAAATTTTAAATGTGTTTTGAAAATGTATTTTAGTAAAATTCTGTTTTGAGAGTGAGTGTATGGGTGTTTCCCAGTACTGAATTGTGGCTGAAGGGCATTCGCTGTATAAAAATGTATACTGAAATAGTTGGCGGTTCATTGCGCTGTGAGAATGCAGATTAAATAAGGGCCTAAGCCAAAAAAAAGAATTAATGAATATTAACAATCACAATCAAATCAAAAAGATAAATCTTCATTTGATAAAGAAATTGTTTCATTTTTACTTGACTTTGAGCTTGTTGACTTGTTTTTTTCACACAGATGTTGAATAAATGAAATAAATTATATATTTATAGGCACCAAACCTACATGATTTAGATGAACAGCTCACTGCATGATATGCATAACCCAATATTCAAAATCATGCATTTTCATATAAATCAAACAATAATAATAAATTATTTATTTTGGCTATGAATTTGCTGAACTGCATACTCATGACCATACAGTTGTGGGACTGAATGCAACCCAGAGCTCTATATTGTTTCATTACTGTAATGGTCAATATACTAATGATTGCACAGTAACACTTTGTAGGTCTCCAAACAGAGTCAATTTCTAACTTTCTTGCACTTTAGAACTTTTTAAGGCTGTAATAAACAAACAAATATGATGCTGACAATGTGTTTGCTTTTAAATCCCAATACTACTTTAATCTTGACATTTCAGTAATTCTCCAACATCAAACAGAGGACCATGTGACAGCGTGTGACATGTCACTTGAAAAAGAGAAAATAGATTAAAGACGATCAGATTTTTTTTCCAATTTTTTTATTAAGAAAAATGTCAAGTTTCCCACAAGCAGCGCTTGCATTAATACATCTTCCCTTCTTGTTTAATGAGAGATTCTTGTTTTAAATGTTAAATGGATCTGCTTGTCATTCTGTTACCCCTGCGTGTCTTACACCTGCTGTTTGATAGACATTACACAAAGTTTCCCATTTCAAAGTGGAAGCAGCCTAGACATGCATTCATGGAACTTTTTGACAGCAGCATTGCACAGTTTTGTCCCCTCAGTGCCAAAGGGAAGCAAGAATAGGAGAACAGAGAACATAAGAATTTTTCTCTTATGTGGGATGAGTGAATTGTGAGACAGACATCCCTTTGGGAGAACAAACTCAGAGGTAGCAGGGGAAAAGGAAGCATCATTGGGGAAAAAGAGGTGCTGTAGCAACTCTTTTAAACCGATTTGCTTCCAAGGGAGCAAGACTGGATATCTTTTAAATTCCAAGAAAATCTGAAAGAAAGGAGCTGAAAATCAAGGATGAGATGTGTCCATGTTGACCCTGTGTGAACAGAATGAGCTATGAGTACATCTCCAGTGTATCAAGCCTCAGGCCTGTCTAGTCTTGAAGAAAGCAGCTTGTTCCAGCTGAAAAGTTCTGGATCAACCACCTGCTCTACCATATCAAACTCAGTAACACATTGACAGGTCCAGCTGGGTTTGTTTTACGTAGCTAGGTCTGTTTATTCATTAAAGAATAATTTAAATTAATGCATATAATGTTTAAATAAAGAACATGAAGTCCCCAAAACAGCTTACAAGGCCTTGTTTGTAGACCGTTTTTTCATGTTCTATTTGTTTATTTTTTCACAATTTAGCTTATAAACACCTTATGGTGAGGACATAATTATGATTTTCATGTATAACAATGAATTTTACAATTCACAGTAACTTAGTCAATGGTACTGTTTTTGAAAACCATTTTGAATCCCACATACACATAAACCAACGCATGCTCATTCTGATTATGTACCCTTACATACAATTCTGAAGAGAGCAAAATACGTCCCCAGAGCTACGTTGTTGTTTTTCTGCAGTTTGCTTTCAAGAATCCACCAGAGGCCGCTGTGTACGCTTTTTCAGATCTCAAATTTCTCTCGCGAGTGCCATTCGTGCCTGCTGTTCACACGTAAATCCACCAGAGGCCACTGTCGACTGACTGATCTACTAACTGACCAACCGACCAATCCCCCCACCCCACCCCCAAAGCACCGATTGATCCGCCCACCCTAAACCCAACTGCAGTGTTTTAAAATGACAAGCTACTGGACATATATGACGAGCTACTGGACAAGTAAAAGCCGTCCATACAGAGGCGGTCAGCTGGCAAGCGAGAAAACTAATGGCTTCTTTCTTTTTCTTTCAGAAATGTATTGAAGCTATGCCACTTTGGTGATAAATTTTACTGACTTTACTACAAACATACACTGCTTTAAAAATGTTTTAAACTTGAAAAACGTATTCTTGATCACATTTGATGTTGATTGAGGGTCATAGCGAGCTGAACAAATCTTTTAATTCCAGTTGCTTTGCACACGTCTTGTCTATGTTAATACGCGGTTGTCAATCAATTCGGTGGGTGGGGAAACCGCACTCCTACACTGCAAAAAAATATTTTCTTACTTAAATTTTTTGTCGTTTCTAGACCAAATATCTACAAATTCTTAAATCAATAAGTATTTTCTAGGCAAGCAAAACATACTGTCTTGTTTTCAAAAATAATATGCCAATATTAAGTGAATTTTTTTTCTTAAAACAAGCAAAATAATCTGCCAATGGGGTAAGCAAAATAATCTTGTTTTTCCTTTTGACATAAGATTATTCTGCTTACCCCATTGGCAGATTATTTTGCTTGTTTTAAGGAAAAACTCACTTAATTTTGGCATATTATTTCTGAAAACAAGACAATATGTTGCTTGTCTAGAAAAGTCTTCTTGATTTAAGAATTTTTAGATATTTGGACTAAAAACAAGACAAAAAATCTAAGTAAGAAAAGCTTTTTTTGCAGTGTACGTCAAGTTGCGGTCGGCCTCAAATTGGGAGGGATTATTTTAATGTCAGGAGATTTTTAAAAAGAGGCTTATTGTCTTTATATCACTCCATTATGACTGTGGACATACTATACCTACACATGGTTCTATCCAAACTGCTTACAAAATATGATTTTCATCATAGGTGCCTTTTAAAGATGAAATGCAGCCATACGTAGCCACACTCTGGCTACATAATTTGTAATCTCCAGAAATGTATATAGGGCTATGTTTTCAGAATCAGCCTTTGTTGACATAAACTAAAGACTCAAGCTCCAAGTAGATCATTTGAATTTCCAAATCATTAACTGAAGACTCTAATCAAACAGTTTAAATCTGTGAGTCTTTAACTGAAGACACACACTAACCAATTCATGAATTTGGGAGTCATTAATTAAAGGCTCACTCTAACTAGATTGTTTGAATCTGTGAGTAATTACCTACAGACTCAAATTAACCAGATCATTTAAATCTGTGAGATGTTAACTGGAGACTTACTGTGAATAAATAATTTGAATCGGTAAATAATTACTTGAAGACTCGTTCTAACCATATTATCTGAATCTGTGGGTAATTAACTTAAAGCTCACACTAACCAGATCTCAACTCTAACCGGATCATTTGAGTCAGCAAGTCATTAACTGGAAACTCACCCTTAGATTTGAATCTGTGAACTGGAGACAAAGTATTCATTGTGTTATTAAAGTATAATTATTGTTCTCCTTTTACTTTCACACTACTTGTCAAGTAATGCCAGATAATAATCCTTGTGTAACTGGCTTACTGCGGAATTGGGTTTTTACTTAATTTTTACCATAAAAATAAGCAGTACATTATGCATCATGTGCTTGTCTTCGAATTTGCACCCAAAACAGAGAAAATCATAAAGGCATGATTGACCAAAAACTTTCAGTTAATTCACTCAACCTCCAAGATATCAAATCTAAGATATAGGTGTCTTTTTTCTTTAGAAGTAGAAGATCTTTAGCAGAACCTGCTGTCCATGGAGATTCATAAAACTCAAGTCAATGACTACCATCACTTTGAGAGTCCATTATAAAGTTAAAAGGTGGCAGTACTTGCTGCAATCTTGCTAATTGAAATTGTGCTGAACAAGATATCTATAATTGTTGTCTCATGAGTTTTCTGGCTTTGGAATTTAGTGAAAAAACAAATCAAAGTTGACAGCATAATTACAATAGTTAGAGGAACTTAGAGGAAAAACTCAAATTACTGGTGACACTCAATCGCTCAGTCACTTGTTTATTAGGTTTTGTAGAAAATGAGAATAAGCACCATTTTTATGCAGCGCAGGCTTTAAATGTCTTACCATTACAAAGGGCATTTTGGTGGGCAATGTGCAGGTTAACTTTGGAAGTGGGCATGTGCTTTAGAAAGACTTTGTGACATCTGTGACAATCTAATTATTAAGGAATGAACTGGAGACCACTGGTATTAGTGAAGTGAAAGCAAAGTGTTTAGTTAATAGCACAACTTAACTCCACAACATCAGCAGTGTACCTGCATTGTTCAGTCTAAGATAAGGATCTTGACATTTCACTAAAGCTATTGTGCTCATTTTAAAACGATTTTCAGCACTATAATAATAGGCTTTAAATGTGAAATTATAGTCGCTTGGCTTTTCAAAGGGTATTCCAGAGTGCAGAAACATCATGCTCATTTAGTCTAAGGGGGCAAGAGGATTGTTAAAAGGTTTCTGTATTTAATATCTTTGTTAATGCTGGTTAATAAAAATAAAACTTTAAATTGTTGAAAATATACTATATATCCATCATGTAATATTTTTTTATCAAAAACAAAGGACCTTTTTAAAGTGACTGCATTGTTATTTTTTAACTACCATTACTATATTTAAAAAATAGAAAAATTGGCCAATGTTTAAAATGTAATATATTTTGATTACATGTAATAAAACAAATTTTTATGACAAGCAAGCATTTGCTTTAATACAATTATAATGGCGTTCGTGTTTTACTGTAAAAAAACTGCAAATTTTCGCTAGCTATAATTCATTGTACTAACTCCTGTATGGTAGTCCCATAACATACTTTCACATCCAACACATCTAGGGATACAAAAATAGAATTAGGATTGGGCCTAAGTACAATGTTTTTGATGCAAATGTGTAGTAGTTAAGGCCACTTAATATAAAGGGGACCCGGCTGGGGGTTGGAGTCTTAAGAATGATAGATGTCCGTCGTGGAGAAACTGCAGTTCAGAGTAGGTTACCGGTGGGTGTTCAGACTATCTGATGTGATCAATGTGGAGACTTATTTGTCACTGGGGTATTTTGCAGTTTCATGCTCTCAACTTATCTATGACCATGACAGGCATCTGCTCAGGATATTGGTCAGATTGATGACTTTTAGACCTCAGGATAAGGAAGCAGACAAGCATAGAGTAAGTGTAGATACCATGCCCATGATGTCTTTTTGGGAAGTGTTCCCAGCTCTCGTTGCTCTAATTAATGTAGCCTAACAATCCTTTAGAGGATTTGGATTTCAAAAGTTATGCATTTGTTGATTAAAGTACATTTCAACATAATCTATGCGGGTTGTTATAAATAAGTAAATAATTATTTACATGTTGAAAATTGTATGCATCTCTCTCGTCCTAGTAGCATATTACTTCTTTGCATATTTAATAATTTGCTATGATTGCCATCTTGATTCCTGTTTTTTTTTTTTTTTTTTTACTTGATTGTGCTCTGAATGGCTAATTCTTTAGTATAATCAGTCAGGTTTAATCAGTCTGCTTGTGTTATTTTGCATGTAAATTGAAGATTGGCTGATATATGAAGACATTGTGAATGCAGAATGTCTAGACTGGGTAATGATGTGTTTTTTATTGATGGCTGCTCTCTATTAAACTCTCCATGAGTTGGAGCACAGGAGGTGCTGCTCTAGCAATGCTGTCGGACAAACACAAACCATTCAACAGCTTAAAACTCTAAATCGCATACCATCCTAAATCATGGAGCCACAAGGGAAATGTGCCACACTGCCACTGAGCTGGAACCCAAAACTAATTATTCCCCTAATCCGGTCAGAAGAGTGAAGGAGAAAAAAAAAAAGATTTTGTAAACACACAGATGTCAGATCACAGCACATTGTTAGAAAGAACATTGTTATTAGTATCATGGATTGTCCATGTGAAATTTGAGAATTTTATGAGATTTAATAAACAAATGTGTTTGGAAAATTCAACTCTGCAGTTAAAAAAAGTGACTTTTACTGGCATTTGTGTTACTTTTAAACAATATATTATAAGGACTAATATATAGAAATAGGTCTATACAATAAGCTACTGACATTTATTACCAGGATTTTGCACCATAATTAAAAGTAACAATAATCCAAACAATGATTTACTTTAAGCTATTAAAAAGTCAATAAAAGTAGCTTTTCAAGCTTTTCGACATCAAAAGTTGTTGGAGAAAAGAACAATGCCCCATAAAGCAATTAAAAATAAATGGAAAAAAGTCATTTATGGTCATTTTTACAGTGTAGTTTTAAGACATTACAAGAAAATGTAAAGAAATGAACAAAGCATTATTTTTCAGACCACATTCATCTTTTTTGTTTCACATTTTTTTGAGTTTCACATAACTGTTATTTTTCTAGGTTATGAACCTTTATTAAATCAATTCACCTTAATTTTAACCTAATCTGAGTTATATATTTAGTGGTAGTGTTTTCCAAGTAATTAGCACTGAGACTTTTAATAGACAAATGGCAATAAATGATTATTATTATTATTATTATTATTATTATTATTATTATTATTATTATTATTATTATTATTATTATTATTATTATAAAGGTTATAAACAAAGACAAAGAGTGAAGAAAGTATTGGGAAAAATCTATTGTTTTCCATTGTGTCTTTTTTTTGTTTGTTTGTTTGTTTGTTTTTTGTCACTAAAAGATATTTTGCAATCTGGAGCTTTAAATTGTATCCAAAAGGTCAGTTAAAGGTCATTTAATTATTATTATCAGTAGTGCTTATTATAAATGCAGCATTCAGTTTAATTATGTGTTGTTGCTAAAATTTTCATTTAGATATAGTACATAAAAAACATAAAAAGGGAACAATATTGATAATATACTTATCAATATTGTTCCATATTTAAAACATTATGTTACCAGCTTTACAACTTTGCATACATTAAGTTTGTTTTTTTTCTTTCAGCATGGCAGCCAACAAAAATACATTATAATCCCTTGTTTCATTTTGATAATTATATTATCAGCTCTACAACTTTGCATATATTAGCTTGTTTGTTTTTTCTTTCAGCATGGCAGGCAACAAGAATACATAATAATCCATTTCCCATAGAAGCTACAACAAACATTTTACATACTGTACATAAACTAATTTGACATGTTAAGTTAGAGTTAGCCTTTGTAGTTGTTTACACATTAAACATTGGCCCTTCAGAAAGCAGAAAATCATGGTGCTAATTTCTATAATATCATCATATCTTCATACCTTGGTCACATTAGAGCTGTAATGTTTAGTTTTATGTATGTAGATAAACTGTACTAAAATATTCAAAATAATGAGCAGGCGTATTATACCTTAATGTTGTTATATGATTTTCCCAACCAGGAATACAACATGAATACAAAAAGAATGTAATATAGGCTGAATTTGTGTTTATTAGTTGTCATCATTTACCAATCTGAATGTACACTGGCGTTCAAAATGCCCCTGTGTCATTCGTTGATTCATTTTCCTTCAGCTTAGTCCCTTCATCAGGGGTCACTACAGTGGAATGAACCACCATGCCCCTTTGTCAAAAATTTATTTTTCATTTAGTTAGTCTGTCCTGCAATGAGAACAAAATATTAAATCATCATTTATTTTAATAGTAAAGTCCTCATATTTCCACATTCTTACAAATAATTAGCTAGCATTATCCTAAAGAGGCAAGCGAAAGTTGCTGTAATTCCCAATTCTGATTTTGTAATGAGGCTGGACAGTTTTCCACCTTTGAAATTGTAGCATGAGGGTCTTCAGGATGTGACATGCATCTCAATCAAAACTCTACAGAGCTAAGCCGAAGTAAATCCACCCAGCTTTGTTGTTTTATCTGTCTACTTTGCATTTCTTAATGAGCTTGTCAGTATTCTGTGGTTTCATGTAGATATCTGTTCATATTCTTGTTTTGGTTTTGGCAATTCTTCGTTCAAAACCTGCAATGCAGATCTTCATCAGTTTTTACACAGACTTGTAATTTGGTAATATTTCACAAATAACCAACTGTCAACCAGAAACAAATCCAGGATTTTTCTCAAAGGGGAATTAAGCTATGAGAGATGGGGTATGAATATCAAATAAGACTTAATGTACTATTGCTGTCCTCAGTGCTGTTTGATTTATGACCACATAAGCAAGTATGCATAGCACATACAATTTATACATAAATCTGTGTAAATGTTTGCAGTTTAATCGACTGAAAGTGGTTAAACTATGTCCTGTGGTATCTTTTCCAGGTTATTCATGCTGAGCTGACTGCATTTGTCTAATTACTTGTATCAGAGTTAAAAGTCTAATGGCAGACATGTGCATTTAACAACTACTGTAGACCTTCAGTGTTGTCCTGAATGAATTATTCCACCTCTTAATATCTTCATAATGACACCACAGCAATAGAAACCATAAATATTACTCAAGAATAATCTAATAGGGCATTGCATCACAGACAGGTAACTCATGTAAGCAAGGATTAATGCTATTACTGTAACAAGAACCCCAAGTTACCATCGCTGCACAATGCACATCATCATAGCTGAAGCATCTAACATAGTGACAAAAAATATAGTCCAAAATAGAGTTGTTTTCAAATTAGATCATTGCATGTGCTTTGTCATCTAACTGTTTAACAAAGCTGACCCGTGTGGCATTTTATCTTCACAAATCTCCCCGCCTGTCTGCCTCAATATGTTCCAGCACAACCGGAGAGGCATGAACACGTTCCTTGTACCACATTTCTAGAATTTACACCGTTCCCCTGATTTACTTTTGTTCTTAAACTGTCTAGGGTAAAAGATATAACTAATATATTTGAAGTTAATGCTTACCTTCCACATTCATACTTAATTGTGTGTTTTGAGATTCAAAGTTTGCTACATTTCCTGTAAGGTTTGGATTTAGGGGTAGGAATGAGGTAGGGCCATATAATAAGGGGTCCTTGAAATGTGGTCTGAAACTGCAGTGTACTGTATATGTCCTTTAACACAGACCCTATGACTTTCATTCTCATGCCAATTCTGCCCACCAGTCTGCCTCTCAATATGGCAATATATTCTTACATAAACATAAACGTGCCATTATATCTTGCAAATATCTTCGGAAAATAATGCAGACAGTGATAAAAGTCCAAATCTAAAATTAACCTATCATACTCTAGTGTTTTTATCTTTACGATGAGTCTTTCACAGTGCTGCTGAAGTGTGTGTCGTTTTCTGCACTAACTTTGTAGGCTAACAATAATTTGACAGTTTCTACATTTGTAGTTTTCCATAATGAATTAATAATCAGCAATAATAATACTGTGAAAATAAAACTTATTTACACTGAAGCTGATTGCTACACTGTAAAACCCAAAAGGTTAAGATAACTCAAACCATTTGAGGAAACCGATTGCAACAAACCATTTGAGTTCAAAAACGAATCTATATGAGTACTGTGAACTTACTCCATTTAAGTTGAAGTAATGATGTATTTAATTAACTCATTACCTTCAACAATAAGTTCAAAACTATTTTCAAATGAGTAGAATTAACTTTCAGTAAATTTTAAATTAACTTCACTCATTTCATTTGATAAAGTTGACTGTTGCATTTTACAGTGTAGGTTTGATCGTCCAGTCGAAGGACAAGAAATTGCTGACATTGTCAAATGCTTGCTAGAAGGCCTTGTGCTGCCAACTCGAAATTTGATTGGTTAAAGCAACAGGTTCACTGCTGTTTATTACAGATGCCTGCACTTGACTCTGAAGGCCTTCAGGCAGATTTCCTTGATGCTGGTAACATGATTGCTGAAATATGATTGGTTTAAAGCTCTAATAAATTGTACGTTACTAGAAATAGCACGACCAAGAGAAAAGCTGTGAAATGAAGAATAATTTCATATACTTTTTTAGGCCAGCAGAGAAGGCTTTGTTGGCCCTGATGGGCCACCACTGCTATAAATATAGAATAACAATAGATACAACAGAATGTGGATCAGTGTTGCTAGATGTACCTTAATTATTGTATTTGTACAATAATTTTGACCTCTGTACAATGTACAATCAATAATGAAAAAAAATTCTATAAGGTATGATGATTTCAAAATTTGATAGCATTTAAAATGAATTTTATTATAATCTTAGGGCTTCTATACTTATTGATCTAGCTGTATATTTGTCTACTGTCTGTGAGGAGAACGTGTTCTATCTCATTTTATGTTACATCTTCTCAGCCAATCAATGTGAAGAATAACTCTCTCTCACAAGTTAACATTCCTGCCATGCGCACCCATGCTTAGATCAGTAGTTTTCAGGTTGACGTTGATAGTTTAACAATAAAGTTAAAAAAATTAGTGTTGCAAAGGAAAGTGGGAAGAACAGGGGAATTTGCCCTTGATGTTCTCGTTTTTCACCAGTCAAATGCATCATATGAACGTGTTTTTTCCAAAGTTAATCTCATCAAAACAAAGCCACAAAATTGGTTCTTACAGATACTCTGCATGGGCTCTTGCACACCTGAAAGTGTGGTTAAAATTTGGGAGGGTGCACTGCTTTTAAGCCAACTAGCACTATGTTGCTGTCCATGATGGCATCCAATTTGTACCACAAAATTAATCCCTTAACATCTGGCAACACACAGGTATCCGATGACAGCAACTCTGAGGTGGAGTTTGAACCTTCCCACTAAGGCACACCTAGTTTAAAAAAAAGTAAAATTACGTATTGTGGTAATTTGCAAGTCGTGTCAAAATGCTAAAGCTGTACACTGAAAAAAATGATGTAAGCAAAACTGTTGCAAACAATTCATTTGTGTTGAATTTAAACAAATTAAGTTGAATAAAATTCTACTTAAATTGTTTGTTTAAATTCAGCCCAAATAAATTGTTTACAGCCACTTAACGTAAAAATATTGAGTAAATCCAAGGAATCATCTCTGAATGATTTTTTTCAGTGTATACTCTCCATTTGACTCATGTTTTAACTCATGGTTATAGTACGATACTTTGACATTTCCAATCTGGCAACACTGATGTGGATTGCACTGTTGCATGCAGATTACCACAATGACTTTTTATTTAGTAAAAGTAATTTAAAGGGTCACGAAACACTAAAACACATTTTTTTGAGCTGTTGACAGTCATATATGTGTCCCACACTGCTATAAACACTATAAGGACACATATATTTCATAAAAAAGTGAAAATTGGTTGTTTTTGCATTATGTTGAGCAAATTCGTTCTTCCGGTTTGAAACTAATTTTTGAAGCTGTGTCACGCCCATGAGATACTTGCGTGTAAATCTAGCATGCAGAGTGGCTGTCTGTACCTGCAAGAACATTGTGACGTCTCTGAGGGTGCGGCATTAATTCATGAGAAAGACGTGTTGCATTTATTAGTGTGCTGCAACGAAGGTTTTGTTTTCATTTTCCCTCTATGACTGTGCTGCTGGACTCACGCGTGGATTATAGTGCACGCGACAGAAATGCGTTTGTAAGGAAAATTTTTTACTCGAGAGCTTTTCGCATCTGCAAATGATGAAATTGGGATTTGCCACTCCTCTCCTTTTTAAAAAAAGACACAGCTTCAGTGTGATTGTCCTGTCTTGACAGATTTGGTGTGTGCAGTGCAGTGCCCTTAGTTTAACCCAGAGGGCAAAGTTACTTAGTATAGTCACAGTGCTCTTTTAGTTTTTTTTTTCGCAGCATTTTGTGACAGAATAGTCTATACACACACAGCTTTCTGACGCTACCTACCGAGTGCATAAGTTACAGTGAAATGTGGAGGATTTTTTTCTCCCATTCGACGAGCGGTATCAAACATTCCATTAAAACTCCACTCTTCCAGCAGTTCCTCGCTTTCAATATCTCGTTTGTCACGAGCGACATGCAGGAAATGTTCCTGAATAAAAAGTGAAAGTGCCAAACTGCAGTTAAAGTCGACGAATTAATAATTTGGCAAGTAATTCGATTACTGATGTCCATGTAAACAGTCACTGTCTTTCTTCCCTGCGTCTGCGTGCCCAAACAGAAACTCCAATATTTGCAAATCCTTCCCTCTTTCCCTCCCCCGACACTCCCAACTAAACAAAGCTGGACACGCCCACTTTCCTGACTTTTTCCAAACTAGAGGTGTGAAAACACCCTGCTGAGACAGGGGGGTTTTATGGCCCTTTAAACTATCCTCATCTGTTATTTTGCATATATAAATATTTAATAAGTTTATTAATTACTTTGATAAGTTTACCCCTTTAATAACTTTGTAAATGTGCTGTCGATTAATAACATATTTTGTTCAATTATTAAGCAATAAATGAATTAACGTTAATGGTAAATTATGGTTAAGACCCCTTCTGCGTATTCTCAAAAGAAAAAAAGGGGATAAAGTCTTCTAAATGCTAAATTTCCATGCCTCTTTTAAAAGAAACTGAATCAAGTCGATGACCTCCAGAGATCTGAGCTGGGATGAGCCTGATGATCTTTTGTTTGTGGCATTCTAAATCATTAGGCATCAGAAAAGCCATTAAATCTGTTAATGTGATCATCACCAAGCCTGAAATTGGCACACAACAGGGTTTTCCACTGATATGATTTTCTTTCTTTGTGTATGTATTATTATGTATTTATGGATGTACATAACAGTCAACATTTTAAAACAATGTTTGTACAATGTGTGCGTAATTACCTCTGAACAATTTTATGATGCGTTATATCATCTCATGTATAATGTTGACAATGGTATTAATACAGAACATATTTATAATGCAACCATAAAAACTATATTTGGTTTTATTATATTTTGGTAGCACATGAATGTCTTTCAAATGTAAAATGTCTTGAATGTCTTTTATGAATGTTTTGAACTTTTCTTTTTAAATGACTCTGCAGCCATACAGTGCTTGATTACAGTGACTGTCTACAAGAGAGTTAACCTCATTAGCATAAGCAGCACTTAATTACATGAATAAAATTAACTGTCCAATTACATAGAGAGTTTAACATGAAAAGCTTTTTTTTTGTTTTAGGGGTTGGACTCTAGTTCAGTTTGTTTGTATCAGTGAGCCACTGGGTGGCCTTTAGCTTGTTATGAAGCACACCCTCTTTCATTTTGCTTATAAATGAGGTAAGGTGCAATACAATGGAAGAAGTCCATATGAAACAGTCGTGTTGTATTAGTTTAGATTTAATAGGTTTTATCAGTGATTTCAAATATGAAATTTAATTATAATATTCATATTGTTAGATATGGGGCACTGTGTCTCGGTGGTGTCACCAGTTGGCATTTCTGTGTGGAGTTTGCATGTTCTCACCGTGTTCGTGTGGGTTTCCTCCAGGTGCTCCAGTTTCCCCAAACAGTCCAAAGACATGCTCTATAAGTGAGCTGGATGAAAATTGGCCGTAGTGTATAAATGTGTGTGTGAATGAGAGTGTATGGGTGTTTCCCAGTACTGGGTTGTTCCTGGAAGGGCATCTGTTTCATAAAACATATGCTGGAATAGTTGGTGGTTCATGCCACTGTGGCGACCCCTGATGAATAGGAGACTAAACCGTAGGAAAATGAATGAATGTTAGGTATAGGTGAACTGTTTTTTAAACCTTATACCTTGTATTTGTCTTATTGGCACTAATGATATTAGTTGGTTGCTTTTTGCTAGACATTAGTGTAGTTACATTAATCCTGTTTCTTTCAGGATAAGTTTAATGTTCAGTCTGAAAAACAGAGCAATTTGCTCAAATTGTAGTTCCATAGAGTCATGCTTGAGGCCTTTATTGTGTTGCTATGTGTGCAATGAGGAGTAATTAATCTGTAATTGGTGTGAGTGTCACTGCAATTAGCCGTGTGATAAATGTATAGCAGCTTTTTTTCTTCTCCCCATTAGAGCAAAATTGCTGCAGTCTTGTGGTAATTAATGTCCTTCTGGCAATGTAAGGGAGACTTGTATTCTGTCAAGGCTTCTTAGCTGTGCCATTAACTGTTAATTGCTTCATAATTAATTTTGAATAAAAAAAATAATAAATTATTAAAAAAAAACATTTTTCAAAGTCTAATTTATGAGTTTGACAGCAAGCTCACAACCTTTAAACAGTGTAATTCATATGAACATTTTAAGAGGAATGTTTAAAAAAAAACGCAAAAAAAAAACAAACAAATATAAAACAGCTAGAGTTTTGGTGCACAACTGGGTTCATTTAAATAACGTGAATGTTGTTCTTTGAACTCGTATGTGCACCTGCAAACTGTACTAGAGTGAAAAGGTTAAAAAGGGCCTAGGGTGGTAATAAAGTAAACCATACTGAAGTTTTCATGAATCATACCCTAGTAAAGTTTATAAAAACTTTAGTATGGTTCACTTCTGATATGGTTCATGAAAACTTCAGTACGGTTCACTTCTAAGGTGAATGCAATCGGATTAAATCATAGAAGTTAGCCATGATTATACATATGTGAATTGGTCAAATGTTTGTTATTCATATTCTCTGACAACAACTATAGATGTACTTTATCTCTTACTTAACACATGATGTAATATGCATTCAAAGCAGAAGTTCCAAAAATAGATGAATCTCTCAAGAACCACTTAACACACAGTTTGTTTACCACAGAAAACAATGACGAACAAGAAAACTGGCTGGCTTGGCGTTACTGTATAATGTTATACAGTATATTGCTTTTTTCCTTCTGCTATAAATGTGTCTTTCTTACGTCATGCATCATACAGTACTTTGCATCTATGTAAAAGATGAGCCAAGAATATATAATAACAGCCAAGAGTTTATAATAAAAAAAAAAATGGAAAAGTTTGCATAAGTGTTAGTTTCATGATCCATTTATTGAGTGATATCATTAAGTTATTGGAAAATTTTTGGATGAACTTTTTCTTTAATATCTAAAAAAACATTTTTAAATCAAAATTAGCCAGAATAGAGATCTCATAATGCAATTTGAAAGCATGAATTAATGGAAAACCATTTACACCCATGCATCAGAATACTGTGGTGACATTTTTTCATTCTATGACTATGTAAAAGCAAACAGTCTTTTCAGCATTTTTGACCATTTCTAAATAACTGGACAAGCTCAGTCATTTTTGACACCGGTGTTAATTTTGGTCCACCAAGGTCTTTGCTTTTAAAGATGCTGTCTCTGTGCTTTTAAAAATGGTTAAAAAATTATGATAAACAACAGCAATCACTTAAGGATTTTTCACACACCACCAGATTAGTAAAAATCATAAGAATTGCTCATAATTTAGTTTTTTCTGAACATGACACAAATCTGTCTATGACAAATGTGATATAACAATATTTTGTCATTTAATGTCACTAACTCAAGGCAACCGTGAAGGAAAATAAACGTGGCAATCAATAGATAAGGTCTAAGTCTTGAACGATTGGTTTTCACCTTGCTCATGGCAAAATCATACCTACTGTATTGTATATGGGCTGTGTTTTGACACTGATGTGCAGTGTTGTCTAACTGTGAAAATGCTCCAGGCTCTATAGCTAACTGCACTTCAGGGGCTTTCTCCATTTACCACCATCTTGTGAAAAAGCTTGTTATTGAAAACTAGTGTTTTCTGCCTTGAGTTTAACAGTATCCTCCTAGACAAGAAGTGTAGATGTTCATAGAGCATTCAGGGAAATGAATTGTTAGATTATTCAATAAACTTTTGATTGACAATAGAAAACCTCCTATTGTGTGAGCAGAGAATTCCCCATGTTCACTTAAACAGGGTAACACATACAGATGGGCAAAACAAATTCCCATTTTTGAGAGATGTCATGATTTTTTGATGCAGTAAACCAGCTCTTTCTAAGAACTAATGCAAAAAGGGGCAGGTTTAAGAGTTATGGGCCATTTTCAGCTCACTTCCAAATGGACTCTCTTGAGTAACACATAGGGCTCTATTTTGATGATCTAGGCACAAAGTCCAAAGTGCAGGGCGCAAAAGCATTAAGGGCCTGTCAGAAACCACTTTTGCTATTTTATCCATGGAAAAATCTGCTTTGCACCATGGCACATGGTCTAACAGGGTTAAACTTATTCTCTTAATGAGTTATAGTTATGTTTTGAGAATAAACCAATCCCCTTGCATTCCCTTTAAGAGTCAGTTGTGTCCTGCCATGGCACATTTGATATTTGACAGACTTTGTAAGAGAAAAAAGGCTTCACTAGCAAGAAAACAGTTAAACAGACCATCTGCAGTGTGAGAATGAGCCTCCTCATTCTTTAGTTTCACTTTCTTTAGTTTTAGTTTCACACTCTTCCATGGATAAGGAAACGTGTTGTACACACAGACATCCAATAGCCTACATATGAGTGCAAATGCATTTGCTATTTAAACACCATGGTGCAAAACGTCAAAACGACACTTCAATCGAGCTGAAACTAGTAAACAACAATTGCATTGCCTTGCGCTGCATTTCACTGCATTGCGCTAGGTGTATGATAGGGCCCATAGATTTAAAGACCTTATTTTAGGTCACGTTTGGTCAAATAGGAATTTCTAGGAAAATGGAGTATGTGGTGGGAATGTGTGGAGCTGAAAGATGGTTCTGTGTTTGCTGTCATTAAAAGGTTGAATGTGAATGGAAGTACTTCATCACATAACTGGCTGTTTGCAAACAACTTTAATATTTAACTAGGAAATACTATTTTGCTTCAGCCTTTCTCTGAAATAAATACACATGGTAACACTAGTTTTATAGCCCCCTTTAGACATTCTATTGACTGTACCTAACTTTGCAAGTATGTACATGTCAACAAGCACACATTAAAGTTTTAATAGACTATAGCAGTAGCCACCTGCCCATGCTTTCACAATATGTTCCCATAGGTTCCCAAACTGGTTGACATATGAGCATGATAAATTCCCAACATTGTTTTTGATGTTCAATGACTAGATCCTAGAGGGTTTAATTCAGTATATACTTTATTAATACAATTTACAACATATAGATACCTGTGTGAAAATTACCATATATATATATATAAAACAAAACTTTTTGTTGTTAATGTTTTGGTTAGCATTCACAGAACTTGCTGACCATCCTAAAAACTGATGTTAAGTTTAGATTGAGAAGATCTCATAAAATGTGTAAAGGAGTCCTCCACCTTTCTCAAACTGTTATGGGCAACATCACAACCATGAAAAAAGTTATGCTTGAGTGTCTTATACTCAAAATAATCATTTTTTTATTGATAATATGTCGCTGTAAATATCATTAGGGTGAAAAAGAACACAATTTGTTGGTATCATACTGCCCCATAGTATAAATTTTACCCAGAAACTGCAGTCAAACATATGCTTAAGTACGTTTTTGCAGTTTAAACGCTCAAGAAACCCTTGAGTATTTTTTGAGATTTTAACAGATTTGTATTTGTTGATCATCAATTAAGACAACATTATCACCTGTTAGATTTAATTGTGGATAAAACTGGATAAACCTAAATTTTTAGCCTTTGTCAGCTAATTTCATCTTTCGGGTTTAAAATCATTATTGAGACAGGATCAAAATCAGTCACGTAGCAATATCTACCTGTCCAGTGATGACGTGTCGGTTTTTCAATATTATTCATAAACTGAGTTTCCTTACTCTATGATAAGAATCTGCTTCTTAATTTTTTATTACTGCATGTGCTTTGCGATGACAGACCCATATGGACAGACCTGCAAGCTGTGAGGCCGTGGCTGCGCACAGCATCCAGTATTTAGCCGTTTATGAAGGGTCGTGTGAGTTTGCTGTTGTTTGTTTGTGTGTAGCAAGCATTTTTGTCAGAAAAGCTGTACAAGAATTGGAAAATGGCAGACTTTGTCTTTTATCAGTTGAGTTTGTTACCATTCAGACACATCAAATGTCCGTGCAGCTGTGTTCATCTATGTTTAAAATCCTTTAGATTTTCGGCAAGGTTAATGATTGAAATAGACCTTTTCAGAAGAAGAGAAGTCCTCCTCATTTATAGTGTTTATATAAACATGATTATGTTTATAATGACATCAAATGGAATAATGAATGGAATAATGAATGGTATGTGTAGCAGGGCGTCAAAGGTGCAGTAGGTGATTGTCTTCAGTAACATTTTTTGCTGTGCTGGTTGAAAGTCTCTTCACAGTCCAATAGTAATGATTAAAGTAAATGATCTAAATGTATTTATATGTATTTTTATATTCTGGGAAAGGCATAAAACAAAAAAAATTTTCATCCAATTAAACATTGTCTCATAATTCTGATAAGTAGATCAAACTGTCTGTCAACAAATGTAGATCTGCGCATCTCTGTTCACACAGACCCGCCATTAGCGTGTGTACTCGTCAATGAGCTGAAGCTGATATTTTATATTTACATTGGTTCATTTTTGAACAATGACAACCTGTGACGCACTTCCTATACTGTTTACCATGCTACTCTGAATTTTCAGTCTAAAATAGCATGTGATAGGCTTTGTAATAAGTGCAATAGGCTTTGTAATAAGTGCAATTTCCGCATGCCGCCGGCCAACCACTAACTACATTTCTAACTGGCGAATGACATGAACTTGTGGGTTGTCTGCTGTCGTGCACGCATTCATGTTTCAGGAGGCGTGGCTTTGGATGGCAATGGTGGGACTGTGTCTCGAAGATATTATTCTAACCAGTTAGCATTTTGTCAGATCACCTACTGCACCTTTTAAATTGCTCACTGTTGGTTTATTTATTTCTTAGGGGTTGCAACTTTTAATGGATGGAATAGTACAGAGAATTGACAGGAAATCATTGGGAAAAGAAAGAGAGGAAGGATTGGCAAAGGACCTCAGGTCACCGTGAGCACCTTAGTGCTATATGTCAGTGCACTTAACCACTGAGCTATTAGTGTTGACTTCTTTGCATTTTAACTTTGTAAACTAAAATCATGGGTCTCCTCATGTGTTGTGTCTGATTTTTTTAGTCTGATTTTGTGAGCCAACTGACAGTTGTTCGCCCCTGCTCTGCCGGCCACACCCACTCCTCTCTTTGTTTGCAGTGCTTCACACCCATCATGTAGCAATTTTTGAAAAAAAATTCAAAGGTAGACTTTACAAAAATGTAAGCTGAAGCACAAATTTCCAGTTAGCCTAGGTTGTTGGCATTAACAGAGCAATCTCTTCAGAGTTATTTTAAATTAAAGCAAACCTCTGTAAACACACCAAGTCTCTATTAATCGATAATCAGCATTGTGACCATAACTGTAATCTATAAGCTGCAAGTTTTCATTTTTCCCGGAAACTAGAAATGATTGTATGTAGAGACTTCTTCTTTTTCAGTTAACCAATCTTGAAATCATCAGTACAGCCATTACTGCAGTGCCAGACTGCTTTGTACCTGCCAGCATCAGGCACATGAAAGACCTTAGCAGAGGGTCTCAACAATCCCACCCAACACAAATCTGCCAGATGCTTTATTCATAAAATGTTGTGGGAGAGATGGGCAAGCAGCCAGTATAGAGCATTTCAGAGTTTGCCATAAGGAGGTCATGAGCCAATGCGGTTCAAACTGAATGAATACATTGAAGAGATCATACTGCGCTGCAAAATTCATTTTGTCAGTGTTCTCAATAGCAACAGTGTGTTTGCACTGTCAGGATCAATGAACTGAAATCGAATGTCGCAAAAACAGAACAAATATGTTTATAAGAAAACCTTTGCTGGTAGGAATCTAGTCTTGTTGAAACTCAGCATGATTTTGTTTTTTCAAGCCTTAGCACATAAACATTTTTTTCCAGACTGGGGGGAACATATAAAAAATCTTGATTAACATTTTATTTAGTTATCCTTATCTATATGGCTTATTTCAGCTAGTTTCTCTCTCATTAGCATCTCTTTACCCATATGCATGTCTTCTCTCTGTCTGCATCAGGTCTCTATAGTAGAAGATTGCATTCTCAGCGGTCTGCCAGTTTCCCCATTGTGATTCAGAGTCAATATATTGTTCAATGAAATTAAATGAGCTCGCTTGTGTCTGCCTCTCTATCTTTTTCTTTCAGCAGGCTAAAGTTATGCAGTGCTTGTGTCCTTAGTCTCTTTCACCTCTTATTTCCCCTCCAGTTACTTTTCCTGCCCATAAACAGCGTGCAGAGATCATCCCCAGCAGAGCAAGTATCATGAAGGAGCTTGCTAGGCTTCATGTATGATGGCAGTACCACATGTTCTGTGTTTGATATGCATGAATTCATCTAGTGATGAGAAGTAGCTTTAGCGCCTGGGGCCTGGAGCTCGCTGACTTCAGTGCTACTTTAGATGTTTTTGCATATTGATCATGAATAATAATAAAGTGCACTGCTTGTAGGGAGCCAACACTACAATTGTATGCAGAAAGTACTGCTAATTTTTAGCAGTCACGTTATGGGCAAATGTGGTGGACCAGTTCGTGAAAATGTGTCTGTTTATATATATATATATATATATATATATATATATATATATATATATATATATATATATATATATA
>CAIGQZ010000690.1:10254326-10272249 GCA_903798205.1 Danio tinwini | reverse complement strand
AAGCCTCCTGACCCACTGGGGTTAAATGAACTGCCAGTGTCTCCTGAACCCAAGCCTCCTGACCCACTGGGGTTAAATTAACTGCCAGTGTCTCCTTAACCCAAGTCCCCTGACCTTTTGGGTTTAAATGAACTGCCATTGTCTCCTGAACCCAAGCCTCCTGACCCACTCTGGGTGTATGACCCGCCTGTTTGCTGAACCAAAGCCCCCAGACCTACCTTAGCTCTACGCTTTAGGCCTTCCGCAGCTCCACGCTCCAGGCCCTCCACAGCTCTAGGTCCTCTACAGCTACACGCTCCGGGCCCTCCGCAGCTACACGCTCCGGGCCCCCCACAGTTCTATACTCCAGACCCTCCTCAGCTCCACGCTTAAGGTACACCTCCGCTGCATGGTCCTGGCCCTCCGTCCCGCCCTCTGTTCAGCCTCAGCTTCACCTTCCTCCTGGACTGCAAAGAGAGTGTCTGAAAGCCGCTCTTTGAATGGGGGCTCTGTCACAGTCTTAAGCGATCTGATCCTTACAGATTGCTGGAAAACTCACAGATCGCTGAAGAGCTACAAATCTGCCAGCAAAAGAACTAAGATCCAGTCATGCAACACACACACACACACACACACACACATGCTCCAGGTCTCCATTCATTAGACTCACACAGCTGAAGCTGCTCATGGACTGATTACTGGACTATTTATACACCACACAAACACACAGAAGTTGCTGAGTCTTGCTATCAGTTTCTGTAACATTACAACACATTTTCCTTGCCTTGTCTTCTGTGTTTTTGAACCTTGCTTTGTTTGTTTTACCCTGTCTGCTGCCTGCCTTTTGACTATCCGCCTGTTAAATGACCACGACTTTGGAATTGCCAGTATACATCTGTTTGCCCTTGTGTTGACCGTTGTTTGCCTGACAATTTATTCATTTTCAGCACGTTTTATGCAGTGGATGACCTTCCAGCTGAAGGAAACATTCACACACACATACACTTTACAATTTAGCCTACCCAATTTACCTATACCACATGTCTTTGGACTTGTGGGGGAAACCGGAGCACCCGGAGGAAACCCATGCGAACATGGGGAAAACATGCAAACTCCACACAGAAATGTCAACTAACCCAGCCGAGGCTCGAACCAGCGACCTTCTTGCTGTGAGATGATCATGCTACCCACTGCGCCACCACACCACCCCTTGCCTGACGATTTCTGCTAAATAAACCTGAGTTTGGATCCACACCCCTGTTGTCAGCATCACTTCACATTACATTTACACAGCAAAAGCATTACAAAAACCAAAACCTAATGTGGCATACACTTTCAAAAATGTTTTTACACAAATGCTGTAATGCCTTTTAAACTGAATTTATACTTTGTTCTGAGCAGACACAGACCAGCTTTAGGGCTTAAAGAGCACCTATTGTGCATTATAAATGGTCATATTTTGGTTTTGGGGGTCTCCAACAACAGGCTGATATGCCTTCAAGGTCAAAAATCACTTAATTCATTGTCTGATAATATGGATTTTTGTTTTACCTAATTAGGCTAAACAATGCAAGTGATCGGGTTTCACTTCATTTGAACATTAACCATTTCATTATATCAGTGTTTTCAGCTTCAAAAGAACAAAACCCAAACTCCCCAGAAGCATCTAACTAACTTAATAAATGAAAACAAAATAAACACACAAAGATGTCTTCCGAGTAGCCTAACTAACTAACTAACTTTATCTATCCAAAAAGTACAAGGGGTGGTGCTCACCCCTAACCTAATGTACTATACACTAGTAGTTCTACATGTTGCAAATTGTATGTCACGTGACCTGCTTACCTGTCCGCTTCGTTCGAGCCTCATAGCAATGGGATAAATGAATAAAACAGAAAAGCAAATAAATATGAATAGCAGACAGATTCGTGGACACACAGAAATGGGCAACAACAGAATACACAGTCACACAGGGTTTTCTTTCTTAACGCAATGCAATAATACAGCAGTACAACAGAAACAAGAGGGACTGGTGAGTTGTCTGGCGCACTTTTTTTATGCTGGGTGGTCTTGGCCTATTGGACATGACGTCAGAGTGACGTCACCAGGGAGGAAATGATTGACAAATGGATTGACAATTGAACAGAACCTGAGAAAATGAAGAGAAAGAGAGCCCAATGCAAGAACAGAGAGCCCAATGCATAAGTGCAATAAAGCAATGCAGTTAAATGAAAGTTAAACTATTTAGAAAATTGACCACTCCACGTGTGTGTAGGAACAGCTGACATGACCATAGCAAAGTAAACGGCAGAGGATCGCGAGTACAGAAATGCATTTAAATCGATAAAGAAGAAGCACGCATTGCATTTTCAATGTTGTTTTGGACGCATTGTGTGAACAGCCCCATGCAGGTTTAACCTGAGAGATATAGTACAAGCACTGATCTACAATAGATAAGTGATTACAAGCCACGTGGAGCGATTACAAGTTACACATTTTTTGCAAACTACACCAAACCAGGCAACAATTTTAATGACACTTAGGCTACATGTTATGATCTGGAGGAAGAAGAAACTGGTCCATATGAACTGTAACAATTACTGACAAAGTCCCTGTCAAAGTCTGACAAAGTCCCATACATAAGTCTCTGCTGCTTCTTCCTTTAATACGGTAGGAAGTGGCTGACGAATCCCAAATTGGAGCGTAGGTTATTGTTTTAAAAATTAAAAAAAACGAGAGAAACTAACACAGCACTAGGTTGGCTGTGGTATTGTTGGGAAAATTAACTGTAATCATTTATTCCCTGCAGCTGAATCTCCATCTTTCAGTGATAGTCATCTTCAAGTCATGATCAGTCCCGTGATCCCCCTCACTCTGCTAGTGTTTGAAAGGAAAGGCGTGTTCACGTATTTACAGAAACCGGTACTTCATATTTGGTGATGTACCTTATTGACGTTGACATGTTCAGGCAAAAGATCCCAACCCAAAATGATTCATTTATTCAACTCTGAGTCGACTATTTCACTAAAGAATCAATAGTTTTAAATATGATGCACTTTCAGATTTAAACCTCAGCTTAATGTTTTCATTTACTTAGAGCTTCGTTACGCACTGCATGGAAAGTCATTTTCACAAACCCATAATAGGGGCTCTTTCTTCTTTGTTAAGTACAATATTTTAAGTCAGACAATGTTTTTCTTAAAAGAAAAAAACAAAACAAAAAAACACCTGGCATTCATTCTTTAGATTGAATGGTCTAATCTAACACAGCCATAGTATAATGCTGAGACCATATAAATTCAATCAGACCAGATAAAGGAGATAATCTGCCTTCAAAGGTGTGCTATTTTTACTGCCGCACTAACTTACAGCTTTAATTAAGCAAAGCTCAATAAATTTGCAGTGTGTGAATGAAGGATGAAGGCATTTTCGTTGGGTTAAAGTGGAACTTTGACTGTAATTGAACAGTTGACCTCAAAGGGGACTGAGGTATTCTGGCATATAAAATATGCCACACAGCAAGAAGGGGGTCAGAGGAGACAATGATTACCTGAGAGACTTTGTGTCCTTGAGCCCTTGTGTGCTGAACAGAGAAGCTGTCAAAGCCTGTGCCAGAGGGGACTGTTTATGCAGCACCTGAACATCTGTAATCACAGGCTGTTTGATTAACAGCACACAGTCTGGGGCAGATAGCAACGTATTATGGACAAAAACTGCTAAGTTAGACAGGAAAAGACCATTGAATGAGATAAAGTGAGTGAACACAGCTTTTTTGGAGTGTGGTTATCTCAAATAGATTACAATGACAGGTCAAACTGTTTTATAGAATTGTGACAATACATGATGGTCCCCTATGTATTCTGTTGACTGTATAAAACTTTACAACTACAAGATAAAAATTTGACTGCACAGCTTAGTCCTTTTTATTTAAAGTTATCAGATACCTAAAACTGTCAAACTTATCAAAACCTATAAACTGGCAGCCTGACTTTGCAAAATGATAAACATTTCTAAAATAACTGAAACCCTCTAAAGTAATGATAGTTTTAGCCATATTAAGAGTATTTAGACTGAAAACCCTGCAGTGACCAAACCTCTAATTAGCAGGAAGAATCAAAAGACTTGGTTAAATTTGGCTGAGGAGTATGGCTTGAACAAGCTGGTCCAAATGTCACTTTAGTTATAAAAATTGTGAGTGTAATTATTTGGGTCTGATGGGAAACATTATAATTATCATCAAACTGGGGAAAGACTGTAACCAAATTGTGTGCTGACATGAAAGGTGGAGGAGGAATTGTCAAGGTTTGTGGCAGCAGGAATTTGGCATCCTATGAAGTTCCCAGCAAACAATTTTGTGTTTAAAAGACATCTAAATGTAGACAGCTTGGCTAAAACAAGGCTAAACTTGGGCTGTCAGTGAAAATATAATAAACGTCTAATAATGGCCCAAAAATAGACTAGTCATCAAATAGACAGACTTTATATGTGCAGTCATTCATTTCTGTTTATTTTATGACTAGTCTAGTTTTAGCCTATTCTTAAACGTCTATTAGAATTTATTAGATTTTAGCCAAGACTATTAGACATCTATTAGACATCTGTTTTTTTTTTTATGCTCGGTTCCTTTGCAGAATACATGCAACTCTTCCTCTTCTATATATATATAGAAGCTGAAACCACTGATATAATGAAATGGTTAATGTTCAAATGAAGTGAATCCCGTGTTTTGTGCAATCAAAAGTAATATGTACTCAATAGAGGGACTGATCGTATTAGCCTGTTTCACTTTCTCCTCATTTAAAGTGTCTTTTTATGGCTGTAGTATGCATCAGAAACAGCGAACAAACTACAAGTGGTCCAAAAAAGGTTCCATTCATCTCATTGAATCAAGATTTTGTAACTTTTCATAATTATGTTTCGATATTTACATAAAAAAACTGAAATATGTTAATAATTAGGCCATTTTATAGTCAGGGCATATTTGTACCATTGGTTTTACTGTTGATAAAATTTGTACTGATAGTACAGCACAACTTTGGGACATTAAATTGACATACTAAATTGTCCTAAAACTACAAAAGGATATGCTATTAAATCAAAATGGTATACGCCTGTAGTAAAATTATTATTCCTCTTCATGCACGTTTAATGCTATTGTAAGCATATCATCTTGCATGGTTCCATGTAGCATCACTTGAACATAACATATAGTCATCTTAGTTCCACTGATTCAAACATTTTGATAAACTACAGTACAGTCAGGATTGTTAATATATCTTGCTAAATGCCCATACCGAGACTGAAATATCTTTGCTAAAGTATATCTTAAGTAATGAAAGTGAAAATTTGGTATCATGTCATGAATTCTTTGTCATCAGAAGTCAGTTTGATTATATGTATGGCCATCATATCAGAAAGTAGTAACATGCCTTTGGATTCTAAAACTTGGCATAGGTTGTTTAAGGGACATTCAATCTGTCTCTCAATGTCATGACATGTCGAGCTGAATAATCAAACAGAGAACGAGCAATGCTGAGCTGCATCAGTAGTAAGGGTTTGCATGAGGTGAACAGAAGGAACTGCAGAGTTTCTGGGTATTACTTGAAAATGATATAAATTTCACATGATATCTTCAGACTGGAGATAGCTGGAAGGCCAGTAGTTGAGAAGTGAGGTTGTCCAATTGAATGTTTTCAGCTCAGCTTGAAATCCACCTTGTCACATCATCTTACTGCTTTCAAAACTACACAAATATGACGTCTGAGCACTGGCTCAGCAAGTTTGAGGTAAATTTGTTGATGTCTTCTGTTGTCAGTGTTTTGGTTATTCGTGCTTTGAATGTTTTTTATTTTGTTTTATAAGATACACAACAAACTTTGCTCAGATGAAAGTGTTGCAGATTTGCTTTAGCTGTAAGCACTATGAAACATGCACAGGATGACTGGTTTCATCTTTGTTAACTGGATCTTTCTCTAAAACATTACAAACATTGCAGAGATTGGTAATGTTGTGAAATTATTTAAACTTTTTATAATTTACATTTTATATTTATTTAAATAAAGGTTTAGGGTGTTGATTTCAATGTGTACTGATATGCATTGCTTATATCATATATTTCATTATACTAAAATGAGAGTAAAACTATATTTAAAAAATATCAGCCATCATGCTGGATGTCCTTTCTCTAAAAACATTGAAACACATCTGAAATTAGGCACTATCATTATAAATAAACCATAAATGAGCAATCTGCAACAACTATATTACAAAAGTGGTCAATATGTGGTCAGGTTTGTCTTTGTGTATTTTTCCCTGCATATATTTGAAACACTTAGGTAAATAAGACATCTCCTTTCCTTTAAAGAAATATTATTGATAATATTCCATATTTTATTCTTCTATTGTAAACAAACAAAAACACAACAACAGCCTATATATCTTATAGCTCTGAGTCAGATGCATAGCCATACAAAAGGGCAATGTTTGTTATCTGAATTAGTTATACAATTTGACATTAAATTTAAAGTACTGTAGTAATATTGCATATACAGTGAATAGGCCTATATAATTATAAATATAAATTAAAAACGTTAACATGTTTTTTTATGCCCAATCTTTGGAAATGTAACAGATTGTTGCTTTTTTAACAATGTATTTATTTTCTTCACAAGTCACAGCTGGGTTCAAAATTGCATAGATAATTTTATAGTGCACTAAGAGGGAAACATAATCTGAACTGTGAAATTTCAAATTACATTTACAAGACAACTTTCAAAATCATTCAGAGTGGATAATGAAGTGTTTAAGGAATAGAGTGTAGGGGATAACTTGGAATAGAACACTGCCTGAAACTTTAAAGACGTAGTTCCAACCACACGTTCGCAATGCTGTTTGCGAATATACATTGGAATTATGGATTTGGGAAACACGAAATTGACAAACTTTACCAATAGCGGAAATTGCACTTTTAGTTGGCTAAAACGAGCACCAGATTGTGACACAAGTAATGATAAATTGATTAATTTATTAATTAAGTTTCATAACTGAACTATTGTAACTCAGTGAATAGTATTGTTGTCACAGACCAAGAAGGTCCATGGTTTGAGTCCTGTATTGAGCTATGAAGCCTGCTTGTGTGGATTTTTGTTATTTTTATGCTAACAGGAATTTGTCCTGGTTACTGTAATGCCTGACGTTCACAATAGGAAGGCAAGGGATATCAGGATTATCAAAACACATATTGATTAACAACAGTTACGAAGATAAACACAGGGTGAACATGCTGTGACGACAGACATCAACAGAAAGAGAATACCAGATGAGGAACTAACAGAATGCAGGAACTTAAATACACAGATGATGACACGGATTGCATACAGGGGTGAGACACAGGTGGAGGTGACGATGAACAATGATGGCAGGAACTAGAACAAAGGAGCACATGGGGATGGTCACATGACGAATACAAACACACGAGGAAGACTGGTTGTGACAGGTACTTTACACTCTCAGAAATAAAGGTACACAAGCCGTCACTGGGGGGTACCTTTTCAAAAGGTACAAATTTGTACCTAAAAGGTCCATAATAATACCTCAAGGGTACATAATACCTAAAAAGTACAAAAGTGTTCCTCTTAAAATTTTTAGGTACTAATGTATACTTAAAGGGTCCATATTGGTACCTTATAAGTACAAACGTGTACCTTTTAAAAAGGTACCACCCCAGAGACAGCTTGTGTACTTTTATTTCTGAGAGTGTAGCTTCACCAGAATTATGCCATAGGTGAATGTGTGTTTAATGTTTGAATTTTTAATTCAGCCAAGGGTTACATTATGAGAACCAGTAAAATGATGTAGTCAAATGAAATGAAACGTGTGAAAAGGCTTATGATTCATAAAAAAAATGTAATTGAGGACAAAAATTGTACTTTAGGTACAATGGCATTTAAAGGATAGTTCATCCCAAAATTAAAAATTCACACAGGACTTATTCCTATGAAAGCTTTTTTTGTTAGTTTGTTTTTTTCAGTTGAACATACAAGGTATTCTGAAGAATGTTGGAAACCCATAGAATTAGTTTTTTTAGTTATGGATGTCGAATGTTTCAAACATTCTTCAATATATATCATCTTTTGTGTTCAACAGAACAAGAAGGTAAAGGGTCAGTTTTCATTTTTGAATGGACTATCCTTTCAAGAAATATAAATGTAAATAAATAAAACTATAAAGGTGGTGCAGTGGGTAGCAGGATCACCTCACAGAAAGAAGGTCACTGGTTCGAGCCTCGGCTGGGTCAGTTGGCATTTCTGTGTGGAGTTTGCATGTTCTCCCTGTGTTCGTGTGGGTTTCCTCCGGGTGCTCCGGTTTCCTCCACAAGTCTAAAGACATGCAGTACAGGTGAATTGAGTAAGCTAAATTGTCCGTAGTGTATGTGTGTGAATGAGTATGTTTGGATGTTTCCCAGTGATGGGTTGCAGCTGGAAGGTCATCCGCTGCACTGTGTAAAACATATGCTGGACAAGTTGGGAGTTCATTCCGCTGTGGCAACCTTTGATTAATACAGGGACTAAGACGAAAAGAAAATGAATGAATGGATAAAATTATAAATATTTCTGAAGTCACAATTTTTAGTTCACCATTTCTACATTGAGATAAAGTCAATCATCGCTTTCTATAGTGCTGGATAGTCTCAGTCTCAGCAACATTTCTCCAAACAAATCTTTGCTGATCCTTTGGGGATCTTGAGGTTGTTGTCCCACAGGTTTTTAGGTGGGTTTATTTCAGAGGAATTGAATGGACATGGCAAAAGTTTCATTCGCAGGACCAGTGAACAACTTTAGTGTGGATTTTGAGATCTACTTTCGATCAGTGCAGAAAGTCAGAGAAAGATAGAGAATCACCTGGTGTTTGGTGCAAAACATGATGGCTTGTGACACCAAAGCACCAATTTTTTGCTTACATTAAATCAGAATACAATTAATTCCAACCAGGATTCTGCAGATATTTAGTACATACAAAGTCTACATTCAGTATTTACAATGGAGGAGACTTTCCAAGTTTTCCAAACAGATGGTGTGAAACTAGTTAACCACGCTTCTAAGCTTTGGTGCTTCCAAGCAATTTTGCAAATGTGTGCATCATGGACTATGTAAAGCCTCACAAACCATACTTCCAAGTGATTTGTGCTGGTGGCTAGTGTGATGGAAAACGGAATGGCAGGCAATCCTTAGCATTTGACAGCTGTTGAAGTCTCTCAGATAAATAATGAAATATCATTGACACAAATTCCAATTGGTTTATACTCCCTATTAACTGCTAAACAAGATCAGAATGCTTTTGTCTCATATCGTTTGCATTGTCTCTCATCTTCTTCATGCTGAAAGAATGACTAATGGCATTTTCCTTGCATGTCAGCTCGTGTTTATAATTCCACAAACCATATATTCTGAAATGAGAAAACATGCCCAGTTGATTATTAAAGACTTAAGGATTAGAGTTAGCAAAATAACATATGTCGTGGCCAGTCTAAACAAAACCATACAGCAAGCAGCAAGCAGGTTACATTTGGAATATTTATAGAGTGAAAAACAATATCTAAATGGTATTAGTATGTCCAAATTTGTGGTTTTCATACAACAGCAGTTTAAAAGTGCTCTGATGGTTCTGATTCTCCATCAGCTGGGATTACATGTGGACACTCATGAAACCACATGAAAGTAGTGAGGAAAGTGACGCAATTGACACCATATAGGTCACATGAAAGAAAAGTATATGTAGTACACTTATATTCCATTCATATACTACACATACTCATGCTAAAATGTGTATACCAAAAGTAAAACACTAAACAGTTTAAACTGCTTTGTTTAAACTGTAAACTAAATATTGATTAGATTCAACCATATTGTCATTACACACAAGTACTAGGCAATAAAATGCAGTTTAGGTCTAACCAGGAGTGCAATAGCAGCAAGTGCAGGATACAGGTAAAAGTTATAAAGTGCAATTATAGAAAAACTATGGTGATGTTTACAGATGAATGAACTATGAACATTATATACAGGTTGTATTAGCTATGAACAGAGATTTACAATAGATGTACAGGTTGCTATTAATAATATAGATTTATCTATTAATGCTATGTTAATCAGGTGTTTGATTTTGTTTTGTATTATTTGATAAAGCTAATGCACAGAGCCAATATACTATTTTTTTTTCTTAACAATTTAGTTCAACTTATAACATAACTGACTGTGTTTATAGGAATGCTTACCAAGACAGTTAGTATGACATAATTTTGCGTTTGTTTATTTAAGTACAATAATTTACAGGGGGAAAAAAAAATTCTCTTCATGCATTGTGTGTAAATTTGTATATGAATCTTGTAACACTTATGTGTGACTTTTTCAATTAGCATATTGTTATTTTATAATTAATCTCAGTCTCAAATGGTCTGTTCATATTACCACGCTACACAGCTTAGAGTCATGCTTATGCTTACATTGTGCAATTCTGAGTGTACTTCATGCAAGTGAGAAGGCTTGATAAAAACCACCTGTAGGTTACAGACTTTTTCCGCTCCATATACACCGGACAACTTCTTTTAAACACTCTATATTTCTGGAAAGCATTGTGCAATTATGAGTGCTTACACGGACCCTTCACACAGGTGAGGGGGCTTACTTCCAATATATTTATGATAGTGGAAAGTGTGATGGAAAACGTAAGGGCAGGCAATTTTTTTGCATTTTACAGATGAATTCAATGAGTAAAATTATGAACTATCATTGACACAAACTCCAATTGCTCCATCTAAGTCGTGACATATGGAACATTGTTTTCAGGTCCAAGCCACAACTCATTTGAATTGAGAACACATCACACATTAAAGTGATTTTTATATAAAATCATGGTGTACACAACAGTCTCTGGACTTGCTGCATCACAGACACCAATGTTTTAACTAATCGCTTTCTGGCCATCGGATATCGGGCATTGTTATATATATTGCGATCATGATTTTTGAAAGTTGTTACATCACTTTGTAAGCGTTTATACCATTTCTTGAGTCTCCCTACACATTTTAATAGAGCTCTTGGACCCGGAAGCTGCTTTGCGTGATGTCACACTTAATAAGCGGATTCTAAGTACACTAAGCTAGATCAAAATAAATTTGTACCTTTGTAAACACAAAATCATATGTTTTATTATGATTCGCACAAAGCAGCTTTTTACTAAATCCCCATCTTCGAAAATAATTGTTTTCCCATGAAACACCATTGGCTTCAGTAGGAAATATATCAAAATTGCAAAGGAAACTGCACTTGTCAAGCTATTTCACAGGGCTTTACCGCAATGATAGGAAATGATTACTCTTGTATTTCCAGCTTAACATCAAGCTGACAGTTTTATTGCTTTTTTTCTCTCATCTTTGTCTATAATTCCGAAGGCCACTGTATATACTGTATATTACACTGTGTGTGCTTTACCTTCAGCTCCTGTCACCTGAAGATGATAAGTGGCCGTCCACCATTTTCATTACAGAGACCTGGCATTTTGAAAGACAGAGGGGGATTTGAGAGAGCGAGAGACTAAGAGACCAAGCACGGCTAATATCATTTGTTTTCCCCTCAGCCCTGGTGAGCCCTTGGGTATTTGGCACACGGTATGAAGAACACGAGTGATTGGCTGCCCGACTGCAGTTGCCCCTGTCACCATCAGAACTAGTGGCATATGCTGCCTATCATGGGCTTCTGCACCTGAAAATGACCTTTATTTTCAGCTCCGCCGCCTGCAGCGAACGGAGTCGTGTCACTGTGCATTTGCGTCTAATAGGTCTTTGTGTCAAGAGCATATGGCCTGTTAGCTCCCCTTGCACATATGCCATATATACATCAGTACTGACTGCTCCTCTATTGTCTTTCATTCCTAGTGACAAAAGCTTTTACTGCTGGGGGGAACAAACAGCTCTCGTAGTCAGCGTGAACACCGCAGAGAGGCCGCGGTAAGTCTTTTTCACGGGTATAGCCTGTCCCTTGGAGACATCAAAGACTAGTGTGAGTGCGCAGCTCTGTAATTATCAGAAATGGGCTGAAAAATCACTGATCATACGGCAGTGTCCGGTGGGAGAAAAACCTGTTTTAGCAGCTTATGATCACTGCAGGCTTCAGAGCTTTCCCAGAGTGATTGTTCTGCTTTTTTTTCCCCCCTTCTTCCAGCAGGGACAATGCACAGCAGGTAGGCAGCTGTGAAGATGAGTGAAGACTGGCGTTTTAGAAGACAGCATATCTTAGGCGTTATCCCTCTCAAGTGTACAGGAATGAGTGATGCTTGAAGTGTGCGTGTGCATGTGTGTTGGTCTCTGGGGTACACACAAACATACAAGTATGCACGAAGTAGTACACAAACACACTCGGAGGCTGTTTTCAACACCAAAGCTTCTTACAAACAGCTGGACTGTGACTGGATCATGTGGCTTTATGAGAGTGAGTGGCATTAATGCTGTGTTTACCTTCTCTTGATTATGTTGTGGCTTGTTTGTAGAGGAGACTGTGGCTATGTTGATGTACTGGCATATGCATTGGCATCAAAAGAAAAAAAAAATCACTGAACATTAATACTAATATTATTTTAGAAAATAAGGTAAGCTGCCAATGCTTTTTAGCAAATTATAAACAGTTATGAAACACAAACTCTTTTGGAAAAAATAACTGTCACATAGAAATATAACAATAATTTAATTATTTATTATAGCCTCAATTTGACTTCCAGTGGTGGAAAGAGTACTGAAAAATCATCCTCAAGTAAAAGTACTGTTACTTGGCCAAAAATGTAGTGCAAGCAAAGTAAACGTATCGGTTGTAAATATTACTCAAAGTATGAGTAAAACGTAATCCTTTTAAATTTACTCAAGAATAGTGAGTAGTGAGTATTACGATGTGAATGGCTGATGCAATTACATGCAATTTGTGCATGTGTGTGAAAATTTAACATTCTGTAGTGCATTGAGTGATTGTTTAAGGCCTTTTGGCGAATTCAATCACCATACAGTACACATCCTCCATCTTCTCATCAATGACATGCAGTCTAAACAGTCTCTGGGTGATTGGGTGTAAGGATATTGGACATCTTCTTGGACACTTTTTCTTTCACTAATGCTTCCAGACGGTTTGCTGCAAAAATAAAGTGCCCATGTCTTGGGGTTGCTCAGTATGATGCAGCCTACTTTCTATGTGTGATTGGATTGGACTGAAATCACAGAACTGATTTTTTACTTAGCCAATCACTGTAGACAAAAAAAAATAAATAAAGTAGTGACTGCAGATATAAAGGAAATGGAGTAAAAGTACCGATACAGCACAGAAAATGTACACAAAGGAAAGTAAAAAGTACACATTTTTAAAGCTACAAAATCTTTAAAATCTACTCAATTACAATAATTTGTAAGTATTTGTAATTTGTTCCTTTACACCACTGATCATTTCACACATTTGAAATGCATTATTATTGTTAACAGTTCTTAAATCTCATACTATGTAGTTAAAAACATCTTTGTGATATTATATATTCCAAATATTGGTATACATCCGTATATTCCAAATATTCAGTTTTGCATTCACTGCCTAAAATCATTGTCATGTGAACTACTGATGTCAAATGTGTCATTTCACTACTAAAAGCTGCCATTCACAGATTATGCATTATTACATGCACTCATTTTCATCAGTCCAGCTGAATTCAGTTTGTATACTTTATTTGGAACTTGAATATTCTGTTTGCATGTATATAGTACTTATCAAAGTAATTACATATAATGGGTAATAAATATCCTTAACCCTAAACCTAACCAATGTAGCTATGGAAGCTGCCATGGAAGCTAAGCTTGCAGTTCTGACTTTTTTCTCTGGACTCTAACATACATATTTCCAATTTTGAGAGTTATTTTTGAGGCGGCACAGTGGCTCAGTGGTTAGCACTGTTGCCTCCCAGCAAGAAGGTCGCTGGTTCGAGTCCTGGCTGGGCCAGTTGGCATTTCTGAGTTTGCATGTTCTCCCTGGGTTCTCATGGGTTTCCTCTGGGTGCTCTGGTCTAAAGACATGTGGTATAAGTAAATTGGTCGTAGTGTATGAGTGTGTGTGAATGTATGGGTGTTTCTGCATAAAACATATGCTAGAATAGTTGCCGGTTTATTCTACTGTGGCAACCTCTTATAAAAAAGGGACTAAGCCAAGGAAAAATCTATGAATAAATAAGTTATTTCTGAGATATCTTGTAATTCAGGTTCTTTTCTTAGAAACCTAAATATATCAACGAAAGTGACTTCATTGCAAGGTAAACAAAAAAGTAAAACAGCATCAAGCTGTAAATAACAGTTGAGAATTAATATCCTTAAATTAGTGTAATAAAAATTACAACTTAAAGGATAGGTATAGAAAAAAAAACTGCTGTTAATTTACTCACCCTAAGTAATAGTAAATATTTAAAAATCAGTATAGAAATTGCGGAAAAGTATAATAAACTGAAATTTTTTTTTTACAGAAATGCAAAAACGTTAAGTTTTTTTATTTGACTGTTAATAAAAATAAAAACTTTAATAAAAAGTAGAAAAAAGTAATAAAAGCAAATGTGAAATATCATTGAATGATACATTCATACAAAATACTCAAGTAAATCTGTTTCGAGTCATTAACTGGAGTACACATCAGACTCACTAGAGGACACTCCAGTTATATGAACGCTCCACCAGCTATTCGCCTGGACTACACCTACCAACATGCTTTGCATCTCACAGCTGAAACAGTTTGCTAATCTGGACACACAGACACAGCTGCTTATCATTAGCTATGTTTCCATCCCAAAATGCGAATTAATTTTATGCGCAAAACTGGATAATCGCATAAAAGACGTGTGAATAAAGCAGCATATTTGCTGCGGTATGAGATGCTGTGTCAATCTTTTCTTTATTTAATAAAAACCTTGCGCCTCAGAAGGCAATCCTGACATGCAGTGAATGCACAGTGGTGTTTTAAGGCGACAGACGTGGAGCACAGGCGCTCTGGATACTGAAGGTTATTAATACTATAATAACACTAATACTGAAATGTTTAAGGCGTTTTAGAATGACAAGAACAACATTTCAGATGTTTTACAATGTGCTCAGCTTTCTGGTTCATCCATTTGCACATTTTTATCACCACATGATCTTTTATAACAAAATCAAATTTTTTTTAATGTGCAAACTGGAATTTGTGCGATAAAAGTGTTTCCATCATAGTTAATGCGCATCTTCTCTTATCGAATAAAAAAAAGTTTATCCTACTCGGGTATGCGCATATGTTTTTTTATGCGCGTTTTCAAAATTTTTGTGCATCTTGGCATTTTTTATGCGTATATTCAAAATGCTCATAAAAATAGGTGGATGGAAATGTAGCTATTGAGACTGATTGCAAACACTATATAGACACCACACACACATACACACAAAGAAACTGATGTTAATTTACTCACACTAAGCTTAATCAAGATTTTTTTTTTGTATTTGAAACTGTGGTCCATTCATATGATATCATGTCGACTACTACCAACATTTGGGAGTTCTAAAGAACAAAAAAAAAAAAAAAAAAACTCAAACTGTACAAGCAAAACAAAATTGCATATATCATTATGCAAAAGGCAATTTCAATGGTCTAATTTTGTAAAACGCAATTGAAAAACTGAGTGCTGAGAGCATGTGTCCGGAAACCCATGACTGGTCCTCAATAAGACCAATCTATTCTTAATGAACCATAGATAACCACCCTCACTGTCACTTGGTGAAGTTCTGCAACAGACAACCATTCATCCACACAATTAATAGCTGCTTTTGTGTGACTTTCATGTTATGATCTTTCAGTTTGCCCTCCCTTGACCTTGTTAGAATTAATTCTCTTGGAAAAGTCAGAGTGATATGTGTACTTGGCACAAAATAGAGAAGGGGAAAGGATATAACGATAAACAGAAGATATACAGTATCGAACACACACACACACACACACACATACACACACACACACACACACACACACACACACGTACACATACTTGTATGTGTGGTTTCTGAGGACTCGGCAAAGTCGTAATGTATTCTATACTGTAAATATCACTGATTATACAGTCTTACACTATCCATAAACCTAACTCTCTGGCAAATTGTAGCATATTAAATATGATTTTTAAGCATTTTGATTTAGGAAGACATAAGACATGTCCTCGTAAAACCACACAGAGAAGTGCACACAGATGTAAATGTTTAGTGTAGCATAATGCTGAATAGATTTTTTTCTTCTTAAACCTGTTTGCTCAAGGATTTAATAAGATCAGTCATCCCTGAAGACTGCAAAAGATTAAAATGTAATTTATATTTGATAAACCCTGACAAGACTGAACCTCCAGTCTCGGGTCTCATCATCAACTGAGCCGCCACAATAAACAGGAGTTAGTGTAATGCTGCTGCTGATGGATGGTGAGTGTTAAGGGGCAGCTGTGTGGTCCGAATAGACTCAGTTATTTATAGCGACAGGCTTATAGCCAAACATGCCTGAACTGGTCTGTCTTTGAGAGTCCGATCTGAACCCAGACATGCAATGCCTCAGCAGGAGATCCTACATCACTGCTGTTTGTTGAGGTATACGTTTCAGACAGTACATTAAGGCTGGACTGCAATGGGCTGTAATCCATAAGAATGACAAGGGTGCTTTAGATCTGCAATGGCAAGTCTTAAAAGTGGGCAATATGACCTATGTACAATATTTCAAGGCTTCTGAAAGCATATGATAGCATTTTGTAGAAATTTTATGTTGTTATTCACTGAAAGTGTTGACATACTGTACGCTTTTGCTATGCTTGTGAAGTTCTTGAAGGAAATTCTTTAGGATTTTAGAGTTGATTATAGTATGTGAGTCCACTTTCAATTTCTTTCATACAGGTGATTTTTCTTTGTAATATGCATATTTATGTGTACCGTTTGTAAATATTTAAAAATCAGTATTAAAATATAGCGGAAAAATATAATAATCTGCAAATAAACAGCAAAAATACAAAACTGATAAGTAATTTATTTTAAGTGGACTGTTAATTAAAAAAAAAAACTTTTGGAAAATTGAAAACTGAAGAAGTAATAAAAAAGCTAATGTGAAATATTAAATGATATATTAATTCAAAATACTTAAGTAAATCTGTTTCGAGTCATTAGCTGGAGTACACATCAGACTCACTAGAGGGCACTCCAGCTATATAAACTCTCCACCAGCCATTTACCCAGACTACACCTACCATCATACTTTGCATCTCACAGCTGAAACAGTTTACTAATCTGAACACACACACAGCAGCTGCTGATCATTACACACACTATATAAACACCACTCACATAAACACAATTGCTCAACTTGTATTACTGTTACAATGTGCATCCTCTTCTTGCTTTTACCTGTCGTATTTTAGATTTTTGACTGTTTATGGATTATTGATTGTTTGCTGCCTGTGCCAATCCTTTTGCCTTCTTACTGGATTATTTTTGCCTTCTTACTGGATTATGTTGTATTGTACTCTCAAGTAAGTAACACAATTGTTTTTCTTTACTACTTTTAATTATATTTTAGGTTGCACTTTATTTTGATGGTCCGTTTGTTTAATTTAAGTTACATTGCATCTACATGCCAACTAATTCTCACTAGATTACAAGTAGACTGTTAAATTGGGATTGGGGTTAGGGAAAGTTGACGTATTTGCAAAGTTTCTTCTAGCCAGTTCAATGACTGTTGAAAGAGCAGTATCAACAGATATTTAGCAGACAGTCTACTAATACTCAAATTGACCATCAAAATAAAGTGTTACTCTATTTTAACATTGCTTTTGCATTCTTATAAGCTTGTCCATTTTTATTATTATTATTATTATTATTATT
>CAIGQZ010000690.1:10236561-10253926 GCA_903798205.1 Danio tinwini | reverse complement strand
ACACACACACAAAGTTTTCAATCACATGACTGACAGGATAATCTAAGGGGCAAAACATCAACAGAACTCTTGAACAGACATGTCAAAATTACATTTGTTTCAAGCCACAAATATTAAGATCACTCTCAAATTGAGTTAAAAAAAATTAAACATGAACAAAGGTAACTTATGAGCAATTCCTATACATCTTCACCGTCTATTCGGCCATATTAAGCATTTTCTTTAGCAAATTGCAGTCTTAATTTGGGGAAAATCTTTTCTCATGTAAATCATGATTGTGCATTGAGTTTTGTTCGAATAAACAACTTTCTATAAATATGAGTCATTACCTTCTGCTATATGGAAACATGTTAAAAATACGTGTTACTTTCCTGAACACAACTGAAAGGTATTTAAAATGTGAAGAGGCAAACTGTATATGTTGAGGGCTCAGAAAATATGGAAAACGGTGCTCTTAGGAAGCTGCTGCTGTGTATGATCCTTAGAGGCCTTTTGGGGTAACCATTGCAAATAATGAAAGTTCATTAATCAGATGGCTTTTTTCAAGCAACTAGTAAAATAGTGCACTACTTATTTATTTTTTATCTGAATTACTAACTACAGTTACTTTGTTTTCCCATTTATTGCCTGAAAGCAATCCTGTTCTGGTGTTACTCGTAAAAACTAGGAGTAAGTGCAGAAGTGTGAACATAGTTTAGCTTAAATATAGACCTGTATTTACTCATGTTAGTTGCAAAACAAACAAACAAACAAGACAACAACAAAACAAAAACACATTCAGTATCTCTTAAATATTGGAATATTCATTGCTGAAAAGTAATTTTTTTATTCATCTCATCTTTCACGAAATACAGAAAGGCAGCTTAGCTGAAATGTTTGCTTAAGCTGTGCCCTTAAATGACACAAGTTTACATTTTCTTCAGGCTGAGGACTATTCACTTCACGTTTCACTTCTGGTGAAAAAAGGTAAAAAAAAAAATGTACGATTACTTTATAGTTTTTGTTATTACAAACGAACAAGTCCCGCCTAGCTGAAAGAAGTTACACAAAAGTATGTGACTTTTTTTTAAGTAACTAGGTAACACATTTCCTCAAAAACTGTTTACAACATGTAACATAAAAAAGCTATTTTACTGTAAATATTACTTAAATTAAATATTATTTAAAGTGAAGTAAATAAAAATAAATCCTTAAAAATAAATAAATCCCTAAAAATATCTAAAAATCTAAAGTTTGTTTGGAAAAACTGGGTGGGAAAACTGTTGAATTGCCTCTTGAAGAACAGGTCAACGTACTGTTCTTCTATTAGATGATGCATTGACTTTCGCTATATGGAATGCAGAAACTTTAAAGCTCAATCTCACAAAACTGCTAAGAATGCAGACAGAACCTTATAATTCCAAGACAGCAACTTTCTTTGTGCATCTATATTAATAAAACTTTTTTTCAATAATGAAAAAGACAGTTCTGCACATACAGCACATCTCCGGAACTTCTTTGTAGCCTCATCTGTATCCTTCTGTATCCTTCTCCTAAATTCACCTGCTACATAGAGTTGAAGTTTGATGTAAAAAAAAAAATTAAAAATAAATCAAAGCCACTAGTTCTGCACTAAGATCCATGCAATGTTCAGCTATGACAATGTATGATGTAATCCTGTCAAATCAAATCTGCTCTTTTGTTTGATGCAATATGTTACTGAATTTCGTAAAGTCAAAGCTTGACAAATGCTGTCCGATTCTTTTAAGGAAGCCTATCTTGAAACATGTGTCCAACATCACAGGCTAAAGCAGAAGTGATGGAGTTCGGATTTCCCGTCTAGATCTTCAAGTTTCTATAGACGTCAAAGATTTTCAACGCCACATATCTTTTTTTTACCCATGTTCCACTAAGCATTTTAGTGATGTATGAAGTTTGCTTTGAAGCTCCTTGTTTGCTTTCAACTGAATCTTTTCACATATGTGAGCTTATATGGGTGCACTGATGAATAAGTTACAAATTATTTAACTAAGCTTCTCATTGCAAAACTTGTCAAGTTGTGTGGAAAATCTTTGTGGCATGTTGTATACAACTCTTCATTACTTTCAGGCTGATGGACTTGGCTGTTTCTTAGTTGGTTGAAAGTATTTCCCCACAGTAACAAGAGTCTGTACAGTTGGGCTCCTCTTCAATTTTTTACTTCCCCCCTGTCCGTTTTCCAGCTTGACAACTCTGAATTTTCCTTAGGCCATGTCCATCACACTGACCTGGATGGAGCGAGGTGAGCTGCTTCTATGAAATACCAACAACCTTCCTTCTATATTTAGATCCTTCTGGTTCCATAACTACAAGCTCATGAATGACAAGTCAACCCATGAGAAGGACACAGAGGAAGCAATGTAGAAGTTCTGGTAAGTCTTTCTTACTTTTTATCAATACAATAGCACATATAAAATCACCACCTTTGAATTAAAAGGTGCTGGCTGCATTCTCAGCAATTTTGAGACAATTATTTTGTGTGTGTGTTTCATATAGCAAAATTATATGGGGAACAAGTCTTTTTCATACAGTACCCGAAATTTATTCTAAATGTACAATTTAGAAAATCTTCTCAAATTTAATGGAGATTTTTTGGAAGAGGTTAAATAAAATGAAGTATTATAATTCTTTACTGGTGCACATTTTTTTGAACAGTGCTGAATTTAATTCAGGTGAGAATATGGTGGGTTATTCGTCATGATAACTTTGTTGCTGGAATATTTATTCATTTATTTTCCTTCTGCTTAGTCCCTTATTTATCAGGGGTCGCCACAGCGGAATAAACTGGCAACTATTTCAGCATATGTTTTACACGGCAGACGCCCTTCCAGCCGCAACCCAGTACTGGGAAACACCTATACACTCTCACATTCGCACGCACGCACACAAACACACACACATACACTACAGCCAATTTAGTTCATCCATTTCACCTGTACTGCCAGATCACCTGGAGGAAACCCACGCAAACACAGTGAGAAAATGCAAACTCCACACAGAAACAGCAACTGCCCCAGCTGGGGTTCGAACCAGCGACCTTCTTGCTGTGAGGCGACAATGCAAACCACTAAGCCACCATGCCATCTTTATTGGAATAATTAGTTTAAATTATCTTTGGTTTAAACAGAAGCCAGCTACTCTTACACCCTAATTCTAACAGTGTGACTGATCTATAGTGATTATTATAAAATTACTAAAATAAAATAATAAAAATAATTGTTGTAAAACCCCATCATTTAAATAATTGTTTGTTTTATTTACTATAGTTCAAAGCTTAACACTGTAAAATGTAAGACATTTTAAGACACTTAAAAACTGAGAGAAAACTGAAAATGCTTTAGAATTGACAAATTAATAAATGATTAGCTGATTTTTAAAATGTTTCACTGACTGTATATAATTTAAATATTTTTTTTTTTTTTTACAAACAATGACAAAAAATATGTTTAATTTCAAATTATGGGCCCTATCATACACCCGGCGCCATGAAGCGCAAGATGTGTATGGTGCAATTTGTTGCTATTTCCATACCAGTGCATTCCTAATTTTCACATTTTGTACCACAATGTTTAAATATCAAATCCATTTGTGCCATTTTGTGAAATTATGGGTGTTTCAGTCTATAAAGAAGGTGTTTTAAGGCACATTGTTAAAACTGAACTGATATTGACTAGCCAAAAGCTGGTCTAAAGTCCAGCAGAGTGCATTAGTTATGCTACTATGCAGGTCCAAACACTTACTCATTGCTTAATACACACAAGATGTACAGCAATAAACGAATATCTTTGCATATGAAAAAAAAAAAAATAATTAAAATGTTACAAAATTATTATTTTATACATAAATATAAAAACCACTACCCCCATGCCTTTTTCATTTTGGGGGACTTTTTCAGTTTATTATGGCAATTTGCATGTGTATAATAATAATAATAACAATAATAATAGTTATTATTATTATTATTATTATTATTATTATTATTATTTATTTATTTTATGCATATTTATATTTGTTTTTATAAAAACAAGTTTAGATTTGTCCAACCTGTTAGGTTTTAGAGACGTATGCATCACCATATGGGGCATAAGAATAGGATGTGTGTTTGAATATAACGCAGTTTTTTGACCACACTTCGTTATTATTGTTCATTTATTTGTTGCTGGAAATTAGAACTGAATTTAGAAATAGTTTTGAAACAAATCTTTGCGCTTAACAAACTAAATTAAATATGTAGGCTAATGGATGTCTCAGTGGAGTGCGTTCAAAACTGTTTCTTTATCCACGAAAGAGTAAAAGTAAAGAGAAAGTAAAGAGGCCGAATGGAGGAGGCTCGTTCTTTATCCTTGAGCTGCAGATGGTCTGTTTAACTGTTTTCTCTCTAGTAAAGCATTCAGTTTTTCCACTTACTAAGTCTGCCATGTGAATAGCAAATGCACCATGGTGCGATGCAACTGACCCTTAAAAGTAATGGGAGATGAGACTCAATTCAATGGGAGAATAAGCACAACCATGTTAAACCAAACCACATTTTTCCATCTTTAAAATAGCAAAGGTAGATTCGGACACACCATTAATGCTTTTCCACTATGCGCTTTAGACTTTGTGCCTAGATCATTAAAATAGAGTCCCATGTCACAAATAACCTCAAAATCATTAAAACAGTTCAAACGTGGGAGATGTTTATGAACTCTGCATTTAAAAATGTAGGTCATCTTAATGTATGCATAAGTGCTGTATCATGTGGGTCACCTACTTATGTGCAAATTAATGGGGGGTTTTTTTCCAACAGCATTATAATGCTCACTATCTGCTAGTGGTATGATTTTACACATGCTTAATATAACTCATCTTGACCTCTGAGATGATCCTGATTTGTCCCATTGTGTGCATTTAAAGTGCTAATTGGCTCACAAATAGAACTATACAGAACAAAGATAGAGGTTGACTTTGTAGATAGAATCCTTTTGATTTTTTTAATAAAAGTTTTAAAATATAAAGACCTAATTCAAATATGTCAGATACAACTTTAGAATTTTAAGGTGATAAATTGTATTTTTGTTTCCAAATGCAGGATGACAATATGTATACTTTTTTTTCTTGTAACAATGATTTATGGGTTATCTTACACCTATATCTCTTCTTTTATAGTGTGTTCTTGGCTGTAATCCACTGCTTGTACGGTCTGAGGGTTTCTCAAGCATTTTAGCTGTCGGTGAGTTCTGCATCATCAAAAACTTCAAGCTGAATTTGCATATTTGCTGCTTAACCATCGAAATGATGAAAGGTCCAGGGAGGTCTGTAAATGCCTTTGGTTTACGGGGGTGAAGAGTGTAATTGCTATGCCAGAGACAAAAATAAGAGAGCCATGTTTGAAATTCCATTATGTTGCCACTTTAACACTTCAGCTTTCAGGCTAGGTTGGAGCAATTGGAACATGCTAACACTGCACTGTGAATTCAAAACAAATCTGAAACAGAAAATAGAGTTGTTCTCTGTTGACCTTGGTTAGGAGGGCTAAATCAACATGCGTGGCCTCAGGACATTTCTGATGATTTGTTAGAATGTTGCATTTTAGTTTTAAGGCTTCCATTATTTGTAGAAGAAACAATCTGCCACTTAAGTGAGTTTTAAAGGTTTAAAATTTAATGGTTCACCAAACATGTACACTTATGGTACATCCTTTTGGTAATTGAAGTCTGAATACCAGCAGTCTGTGCTATATTATACTACGAATCCCGTATCCGCTACTCTGATGAACTTTACCGTGGGTAAACGTGACGATTTCCTTGAGAGTTGCTCCATAGCGCTACCTTTCCCTTCCTGCGATATCTGGTGAGATATCAGTGAGAGACTGCTATACGGCGCTGTTTCTCGGATGAACTTTTACCGCTGTTTAGCGTGTTGTATTCCTGGTGTGAGCTTCCTTGCTCAACACTATATCTGGTGAGATCAATACCAGTTGTGACTCTTTAATAAATCATCTTGCTTTCATTTGGGTCTCCTGTGTATATCTTTGTGACAGGATACCACATTCTTCACAATATGTCACCCTGGATCACAAAACGTCATATGCGTCTTTTTTATTAGTATTTGAGATGCATACATCACCTGATAGCTGAATAAATAAGCTTTTCACTGATTTGTTTCAACTATTTGAAAAGCTGGATTCTGAGGGCTAAAAAAAACTCAATACTGAGAAAATTGCTTTTAATGTTTTGCAAATTAAGTTACTGGCAATGCATAGTATTTATTGAAAATTTAATTTGATATTAACTGTAGGAAATGTACTCAATTTATTTAAATCTTAATGGAACACAATCTAATAAAAGAAAAGGCCATGATTTTGGCTCTTATCGTGAATTTTTGGTTCTTGCCAGAAAATACCAAAGGTTTTTGTGGTCCAGGGTAACATATCTTCTTAAATAAATGGAATTTTATAAATGTAAAAAAATGGAATTTTGTTCAAATGCATTCCACTGTTTATAAAAAATATAAATATGTCTCAGATGATTGTACAAATGCACTTATTCATATTACTTATACTTGACTTGTAGACTATACTATACATATTACTTTCATGAATTAATATTATTTATGACTTGTTCAATTTAAGATGGCTTATGGCATGTTTATGTCCTTTTTTTGTCTAGAAAACTTAAATATACAATAATTAAGACAGCACATGAAAGCAGCATAAATAATACCAGTGTGCATTTTGAGAACATTCAGTCTCAATTTATTTTAATATGCCCTTGTGTACAGAACATGTGACAAACATCCTTCTGAAAATTGTATTTAAAAAACTTTCACAACAAAATATTGTATTTATTTTTTTTATTTTATTTTATTTTATTAAATAAAAATAAATGTGTGCAATGTGTTGTTGGCTTGTCATTTAGGATTTGTGAGTGATATTTTTATTTTCAAATAAAAAAACTGTTGGATTTGCTTACAAATCACATCGAACAAGGAACCATAAAAGTGAGTGATGACCAGAAACATTCCATGTGTGAGATAAACAGGTACTTTACAACTGTTTTTAAAACAACAGCTCAACAGCTACATTTTTTTGAAGTTCAGAAAAACTGGGCATTCAATTGAAACGTTATTATATGAATAAATAATGATGAATAAAAAAAAATATCAAGTGACTTTGTCTCAATAAATGATGTCACTAATCAGAATAAAAAAATTATATATATATATATATATATCAAGTGACTTTGTCTCAATAAATGATGTCACTAATCAGCAGTTCTGTCTCGTTATAATCTTGTTGTTTCTGTCATTGTAAAATGCCTGAGCCAAGCTATGTCATTAAAATAATTTGGTATAATGACCTCTCAGAACTTTCTTGATATAAATTCATTGCCAAACATCAGACATCACACCACAAGTTAAATGAAAATATTGCCCATAGTTTTTCTATAATTGCACTTTATAACTTTTAACCTGTATCCTGCACTTGCTGCTATTGCACTTCTGGTTTGACCTAAACTGCATTCCTTTGCCTTGTACCTGTACAGTACATGTGTAATGACAATAAAGCTGACAACTTTTGATGAAAATATAGCTAATGATCCAATGATCTTAATGCTTAACTACCATAGTAGATGCACTGTTAGAGAAACTACATGTAACAAACTAACTAACTTACAGTATGAGACATATATTTTATTACTTTTAAAGTACATATGCCAGATGACCTGTACAGTATGTGTAAAAAAAGAAGAAAAAAGAAAAACCTCCTGATTTGAGACCAAAACTTTTTTGCAACATTGATGATTCAATTAAGTGTATTTTAAATTCGCCTTTTCAAGTCATGCAATGTTAAGCATAATAGAAACTGTTATTGTTCTAGATGTGAACAGGCCTTAATGGATTTGTGCTGTTACCCAATTACTGCATTTGAGTACTTCATCCAACACTGGCAAATTATATTATAGAATAAAAGAAAAGAAAAAAATGTTAGCCGTAGACATTATTTTACACATTTATCAAACAGCAAAAGTTTGTTATAAAGCCCTTGAGAAATCCTTGAGGAATCCCACAGTGGAAAATGATAATTATCTTCTGGACTGTAGTACAAATCAAATAGCTCTACTGAGAACATGTTAACCACTATCAACAGTTACTTCAAATGAACTGCCACATTTTACCCTTTCATCAGGAACAGAGAGTTATCAAGTTCCACAAGGAGAAATGCAAAACAGTGGCATTGTGTCATTCCTCCCACTGGGTTGTTCAAGGGGATCATTCTTCTTTCAGATTCACTTGTTGTTAACTAACTTGCGTTCATCCATCAAGAACAGCAATGGCTCCCTGTTGTCCTTACGCTTCTCATTATGGGTGCATCTGCACATCTCTTTGCTGACCTGCTGTGCTGCTGCTCATTTCTGTGATTGATTAGAAGTCGGATGATCTTTTAGCCATTATGGAGACAATCAGAGGTGGACTGTCTAAAGCTTGCTTCACACAGCTCACATATTTTGTGGTGCTCATGTTAGCAAGTTACAAGCATCATGCTGCACATTCAAGGGTTTAATGCTGCAGATAAATGCAAGTAGAGGGTTGGATTTCCTTAATTTAAGAATACATTATCTACAATGTTTCTTATACAAATCTCTGTTATCATTTAAAATTTATTTGAGTCAAAGGATGGCGATTGTTCAAGAATAATAGCAATAAATAATGTTTTGGAATTTTGGATTTTTTACTACAGTGGTTCAGGCTGTAGAATTGCCAAATGACTAAAGAAACTTTATGGTAAGACTTTATTTTGATGGTCCCCCTTTAGATAGTCTGCTGACCATAAGTTACTTTTCAAGTTCCTATCTGTTTACTCTCATCTGGGTAGTATCTGTAGATTGTCTTTTAAATGTTCTTAGGCAATCATTACAATGTCTACAACATGTAAACATTTATTAAACTTTTGGTAAGCTACATGTTACCAATTTAGGTTCTAGATGTTCAACAATGCATCAGTAGATATGCAGCAAATCTTCAACAGATGTTCAACAGTGTATAGATATGAAACAAATTCTCAACATTTAGGTTCTAGATGTTCAACAGTGCATTAGTAGATATGCAACAAATGTTTAACAATGTATTAGTAGATATGCAACAAATCCTCAACATTAGGTTCTAGGTGTTCAACAGTGTATCAGTAGATATGCAACAACTCTGCAACAGATGTTCAACAGTGTATTAAAACTGTACATTACTAATCGATATCCACCTACTGACATAGCAACGATGGAAATAAGTGCTGTTAGTATAGCAAAATAAGTGTGAGGGTATTGCTATTGTTTGACTATTTTGTATTGTAAAGTGAAGCAGTTTAATGTTAATTCACAAGTAATTTGCAATGTATTTGTAAGTGAAATTGTGTAACAACAGTATTTATGTTGATTACATTTTAGTTGGTTGCAAAATTTAAACGTGTTATCAAACATATGAAATTATAAAATGTATACAGTAATTGTACATGAGAGAAAGTGTGAGGGAAACATAGCTAGATAATAAAAGCAGGGCCAAGAGAAAGAGTCTATAGAATCAAAAAAAAAGTGCAGAAGAGAGGAGCCAGAGCATAAAAAGAACCAGAGCAACAGTTATGGCCCGTTTCCACTGAGTGGTACAGTACGGTTTGGTTTGGTACGCTTTTATGGCTGTTTCCACTGTCAAAAGGCATACTGAACCGTACCGTACCACTTTTTTGGCACCCTTTCGAAAGGGTACCAAAACACGAGAAAGAGTACTAAAAGGTGGAGCTACATGCGCAGCTGAACGCTGATTGGTTACAGAGCTACGTCACGAGCTTGTGAAGCAAGCAAGAATGAAAACAAAGGAACCGCCATGTTTTAAATACACAGCCAAGACATTACACATAATACTATATGCATACAATAATGAGCCATGGATGACCCAAGCTTAAACAAACCTTGTTGTTGTCTTGGTGTACAGCCACAAAGCCAAGATGAACAGAATCTGCTGTGTCCTGTTGTTGTCTAAAAGTGCTCCAGGGAGCTTGTGATCGTGTCTATATTTGATATAACGAACTTGTTGAACTGATGATAATAACGTGTGTGTGATTACTAAAGTGTCTTTGACATCTGATCCTTTTAGAAAAGAAAGGGACAAACGTGAGAGTGAAGCGCGAACAAACAAAGGAGAAGCCCGACAAAACACAGGAGCAAATTGTTTCAGCAACCTGAATCACGAACAAACTGCCATGTTTATCATCGCCTTTTGGACTATTATGAACTCGGGTAGACAGAATTACTGTCTAACAGAGGTCACATGTGCTGCTGAAGATTACAGACACAGATGAGAGGTTTGCACTGACTGTGGGCTATATGTTGCATGTTATTTTTGAACCCAAATAAGGACTAATTGTATGCTGTGTGTAGTTTTTCTGTAATTGGTAACATCAGAGACTGTAAGGGTCTTTATGTGTTTAAATATGTTCATTTATTTATTTATTTTATATAATTGCAGAAGTGACAGTAGGCTGTCTTGCACTGTCATTGATCCTGCAGTTATATTCAAATTATGTTAATAGAAAAGTTAGTAATAAACATTTATACACAAGTATTTATATGCATAAAGCATCAGTTTTGTGAGAAGTGCTTCTCATATGATATGTGAAGGCCTGTACAGCTTTACTGTAGAAATGTATTCAAGCGAGAATGAACGACTGAAACGTTCTGTCATACACAATGCCCACCAAAGGGGTACCCTTGGTAGTGAAAACGCAAGCCTGATAAAGGTGACCCGTACCGACCCATACTGTACTAGTCAGTGAAAACGGGCCATTAGCAACAATTTCCAAACCAAATCTAAGACATTCAAAATGACCAATCAGCAGCTTAGAGCTTCCCCAAGGTGTGACAACATTAGAGAGCCTCAATATCCACAGACCCTGATCTTATCAGCACTTTTGTGCCTGAACTTTAGACCAGGGTTATCCAAACTCAATCCTGGAGGTCCGGTGTCCTGCAGATTTTAGCTCCAACTTGCCTCAACATACCTGCAAGGATGTTTCTAGAAAGGCTTGATTAGCTAGCCCAGGTGTGTCTGATTGGGGTTGGAACTAAACTTTGCAGAACACCGACCCTCCAGGACCGAGTTTAGGCATTTCTGCTTTAGGCACTCAAATAGATGTTTTTGGTGAGAAAGACATGGTTCGCAATAAAAACAACTGTCTTAGATTATTTTCTGCATGACAGCATTGTACAAATACTTTTGCAGACTACAACAAAACATTTTTGTGTTTCTGTTCTTGAAGGTATGCTCAAATTTGGGGTCACACAATATTGAAAATTGTTTTATTGTGTTAACAGCACTGAAAATAAATTAAGAGAACTCATTTTCAAAAAGGATTAAAATATTTCATATTAAAAAAACCTCTAGCTTATAAACAAGAGGAAGATGAATGATCACACGCCATCAAATAAAGCTGAACTGCTTGTTTTTATTTCTTTCTTTTTTTATGCAACAGAATTATATCCACCAACATAAATTAAGAATAAATCTGGGTTATTCTGCCAAATATTGATTTTTAACTCTTAACTTGTATAACTGAATATGAATTCATTTAATTGACATCTGAAAACATTTTCTTTTATATTTTGATCACCTGTCAGTATGACAACATGTTGGAAAATGCGGTGTGAAGATGGAAATGAACTACGGATGTACAATTTTGGCATCTAAAGTATAAAAAAAATGGTTGAAATTACTTCTATGAAGTAATTTAGCAGACACTTATCCAAAGCTATAAGCAATACGTGTAATTCTTAACAAAGAGGTACACAAAGTGCATGTTACAAACAGGACTGGACATTGCTACATCAAGCAGAGTTTTCATTTATCCTATCAGATGGTGTTGGCACATCATTCCACCAGCAAGATGAACCTCTGTGATGGTCAGTGACGCTTACTTTCCAACCTCAGACTCATATGAGTGGTATGATGGTGTGGGGCCTGTGGCGGTTTTGTATGCAAGCATTGATGTTGTGAACTTGATGAGAGTTCTAAGCGATTGTAGTGCATGGGACAAAAAGAGAGATGTGACATGGGCTCTCTTGGGCTGAGTTTGGCTACAGCATTTTGAATCGTTGTAAAGGTTTGATTGCACATGATGAATGTCAACCCAAAAGAGCACTGCAATAGTCAAGGCTAGAAATCAGAAGGGCCTAAATATGAAGTTATGTAGCATGCAAAAAAAAATATTTCTTAGGCTTGCAGCATAACAAAAAGGAGTCAATATAGGCTGGAGCAAACAAGGGTTATAGGCCAAGTGTTAGTTATTACTTATTACACTGCTGTCTGGAATACTTGATTCTGATTGGTCAGTCAGTGCAGTCCAAGGTATGTTATCCCAAGATAACAACAGCTAAACAGGCTCATAAGGCACCATTAAATCACCATGACCGCCAGTTAATATGTTCAAAGTCATATACTTGCATTCACATTCAAGTGTATGTATTCAAATGACTCTTTTTCACTGTTTTTACTGTTTGAAACTATTTTGAATGAATAATACGTAGATTAGTGTATGCTTTATTCAGCTAGTTTTGTTTCAGACAGCTTGTGTTTTTTTCAGTTTGGCGCCAGCTTGTGACTGAATAATGCACAGATTAGTGTATACTCCATCAGCTGTTCTCATTTCTGTCAGTTTTGCATTCAGTTAAAGAATTAATAAACTATTACAGCTCAGAACAATGTTCTGTGCTTAATTTTTAGGATTTGTGTCAAGTAGCCTTGTAATGAGTGGGATAAAGTACATAAGTGCAGTGTCATAAAAGGGGGGCATGGCTCAGAGTGGACCAGGCCTGGGACACTTTGTTTGGTTTTGGTTTCAGTTTGGATAGCAGTGAACCCTGAGGTGCCCCACAGCCTGTGAGGGGTGATGGTGTATGTCAATTCGGGGGGATGTGGCTGCTTGTGAACAGAATATCAGGACGGATGAAAGAAAAAGTGACGACAGGGCTAGATGAAAGAGGATCAGACTTGGGACTGTTTGCTTTTGATTTGTGCTTTAGTTTCTGTTGCACATTTGCTTTACATTTACTTCTTTACCTTCCCATCTTCCTATCAAATATGAGGTATGAATCTTATTACAGACAGGTTTTCTAAATAACTTACATTGTTCACTCTTTTTATTATTAATATTTTTTAGGGATACACATAACTTGTCACTAGTACATAACTTTGTCACTAAAAATACAGATTTACATTGTATGCGATTGCCCCTTCCCTCAGCGCTAAGATTTCACTCTCCTTCTGCAGTCACAGAAGGTGTCACAGTATACTTAAAGTGACCATGTCAGGGCTGTAGCTGGCTTTCAGTGGTTCTCACTGGCTGCTTCTCATTAAAACAAAAACAGCAACAAAATTCCAAACAAGGTCACAGCTGATCCAATGTGCATCTTTTGGGCAAAGTGGATAACATTTTGTTTAGGAATGAATCAGTGTTTTTGAATAAACTAAGTTAATGATCCTATGAGCCAATCATAAAGAAAGTCACTTATAGAACTTAATTCCTGAATTAATCAGCTACTTTGAATGCATTCATTGTAAGAATGATTCGGTGACTAATAGGCAGCAGTAAGCAATTAGTAGGGACACTGTCAGTTGGAACACTTCTTAAACTGTATATGAGCAGTTGTAGTGACATAAATCATAAATTTGACATGAATTTGGTCATTTTTAATAGAATTTTAGAATTTAATAAATATTTTTTTTGTTTAATTTGTGAAATTGTTATCAGTCATGATTTTTATTGTTATATTGTTTTTGCAACTGGTGTGACTTCATGTTGCTGTTTTTTATAGTTATGATTTATTATTATTTACATCATACAAAACTGTCAGCCTACAATCTTTTTTCTGACAAAAAAAAAAAAAGTTAGCTGAAAGGTATATGACTAGTTTTGCCATTCTGTGTGGAAGCCAATCTATCATTACATCCTCTCAAGCAGGACACTTCCTTTAGTTGCGTCCATCACAGACACACACACAAAAGATCTCTGTGGGTGTATTGTTTCACCTGTATATAAATGTCACTACAAAAAGTTCAAGATCCCAGGAGGCTTGCAAGCAGCGTCAGGAAACAACAAGAACATACATGTTTACAAGTTTGTTTCTCTGCCAGTGTCAGATCTCAGCCCATGTGGGCTTTGTCAGATTGAAGAGATGTCACATCTCCCTGAGGCGCCAATGCCACCTGCCAGCTTAAGGTGGTGTGCTTTTCTGGAGTGTGGCTTATGCATTTTGAGAAACCACATTGGAAAAATAACTTTTTTGCTCTTCATTGTCATCTAGGAAGTTGCCCGTACATGCTAACACTCAGTGCCAGGGAAAGAAGATTGACGCACAAGCAAAGGATTTCATCTTAATCTGCTTAATCTTATAGATAAGAAAGGGATGACACATTTCTTCAGAGATTTCTCTCATTTTTGGTGTCACATCCATACTGTGGCTCTGTGTGCATTTCGTCAGTATGTTGCTTGACAAGGGATTAATGACTTTATTTCTTCAAAATGCCACATTCTTGCATCATCTTAGTTTTTATCTCTTCAAAACAGACAGAGGGCGTTATTGCAAATCTGTCATAAACACAGATAGAACGCATATGTCTTCTTTTTTTTCAGACATTTAAAATTTTATATCTTCTTACTTGCAGATATTCAGGTAAAAACACACTCATACACAACACGAGAGTCAATACAAATCTCACAGATATGTTTTATTGACATTTCACTTTGTTACTGCGCACACATCAATGGTTATTATCTGTCAACATGCCTTAGTTTTCCTCTGTCTCTCTACGTCCGAACATCTATGGCATGCAAGGTGGAACAATCCCTTTCCCACCTGCCGTGCGATCGATATCCAGCTTGAGAATTAAAGGATGCTGAAGTCAGTATTGATCAGCATTGCGCTGTACCTCCGACAGGCCCTGTTGATTTCCTGAAGCACATTAAGACCTGTGAGAGATACTGTATTTAGAGGATGTGGTATGAGACCTGCAAGATGCCCGTAGGAACCAATAATCAAAGAGATGTGAATGCAAGCCATTTCCTTTGGATATAATGAGATATTTACTGTACACATACTAGCGAGGTAATTGGAGATGATCTCATATAGTATAATACTGAATTTGCAAAGGCAAGGTGTTAACTGTTAGTAGCTTTTTTTTTGTTAGTTGTGACACTTTGTAAGAGTTGTGATGCAGTTTATTTATTTTATTTGCATTGTGTTTATGTGTATATTTCCCACATTCACATAAATAAACTTTAAAATTAAATCTCATTTCTAATTCATTCATTTATATTACACCTAATTTGTGGGTACAAAGAATGCTGTTGTTACTACTTATCCCCTTTTTTCCCTAATGCATATGTGCAGGGACTTCATTTTCAATAAGCCAGCTCAATCGTTTCTGGTAAACTGTCATGCCATTATAAAATCGTCACCTTTAAGATCTGATTTCTTTAAAATAAGTCATCTACACTGCCTGATTGAAAGAAAATATAAAGTGGGTCTCACAGTGGACAAGAAGCACTGCGTTAAGTTCTAGTGTTCCACTCTGTGTCTTTTAAATATGGGAATTTATTTACCACAGTATTTTCAATGGGGTTTTATCAGGGTTTCACCTGATGGGGCTTGCTTTTAAATAGCTTTCAACACATTTTAATTTTAAACAACTAAATGAATGCTATTCATTAGAAAGTCTATTTAACTGATTATATTTTGATTAAATTGCATTTTTTACGATGCTAAAGGAGCCCTATAAAACTGAAAATAGCTATATCAAACTTTCACCAGAAGTTACTGTATCAGTGGCTGAAAAACACATGCCTTGTATATAGCCTGCCTAATATTAGAGTGTTTAGTAGTGTGTAAAAATTTGATGGTTCTGTGGGTTTCATCTATCAAATTCAATCTTTATTTTGTATTTTGTATTGGATACAAGTCAGGTGATTGGCTGGGCCAATCTACAGCTTGATTTTCTTTCTCTGTAACCATTTGAGAGTTTGTTTGACTGTGTTTTGGATCATTGTCTTGCTGAAATGTCCACCTTTGGTTTAATCGTCCTGGTATTGTAGATGTTAGACTGAAACAGCTAACATTAATATAAACTGATGAAGAGCAGAAGGTTACTTATTCAGAGATTTCAGCAGCTGTCTGGGCTTTCACTGCCTTTCTACACCCCCCTTTCTTCATGTGTTCTATACTTTTCCCATTGCCATTTAATTTTATTACACATAACTTAATTTGGGGCAGCACAGTGGTGCAGTGGGTAGCACAATCACCTCACAAAAAGAAGGTCGCTGGTTCAAGCCCCAGCCGGGTCAGTTGGCATTTCTTGTGGAGTTTGCATGTTCTCCCCGTGTTCCTGTGGGTTTCCTTCGGGTGTTCCGGTTTCCCCCACAAGTCCAAAGACATGCGCTATAGGTGAATTGGGTAAGCTAAATTGTCCGTAGTGTATGTGTGTGAATGAGTATGGATGTTTCCTAGTGATAGTTGGCGGTTCATTCCGCTGTGGCAACCCCAGATTAATAAAGGGACTAAGCCGAAAAGCAAATGAATAAATAACTTCATTTGTAAACTAATTTGTTAGCTAGTTTTGTTTTGTTTTTTTTTTGCAGTAATGGATTTCTTTGCTTGTAACCAACATCCATAGAAAAATTTCCATTCAACAGTACCTTTAGAAATATGTTTTCTGAGAAAAATGGTGACATGTGTTTAAAATTTCTAAATGACTAAATGCACTTATTTCCCTCACTGTAGATCTCTAATATTTTTGCATAATGGCCATTTTTTGTAGACAAAAACGTTTACTTATCCACTTTTACAAAAACTCCCATTATAGTCATTGAAGCTGCTAAATGAATGTCTTGCTCACAGTACAATGTATCTGCACTAGTAGTTGACATAAACAAGCTGTGCATTGCTGTTATTCTCTTCTAAATGCTGATAGACTGTACAAGAATTCCCCAGCTATAAAAAATCAAACCACATTATAACTATTATAAACTTAACTCTGAGAACTGTACTGCTCAACTTGTGCTTGTGATGGAGGTTCTGGTTGATCAACTAGTACTCAACTTTCAAAGTTCCATCATCAGACTCAAGCTTGAATTGAATTTGTATAATCAGTGCCATCATTACTTTCTTATACTGTGTACAATTGCTGACCTGTTGAACATATATGTCACCTGTTTTGACACATGCTTATTATGCTTTTTAACAACAGATTGGGCTAATCATTTGACCAGTCAGAGCATTTTAAATATGATAGAATATATATATATATATATATATATCTCGAGTGGCCA
>CAIGQZ010000690.1:10201514-10236461 GCA_903798205.1 Danio tinwini | reverse complement strand
GTTTAGTTGGAGGTATTCATTTGATTAGATTTTATATAAAAATAAATAAATAAATAAATAAATACCTATGTTCAAGAAAGAATTCATATTATCAGTGTTGTGTTGATTGACATTTATGACAACTTTACTGTCATATTTTCTAAAAAGATACAAAGAAGTTACTCATGCATAATTGTTATCCAGGCCCGTCTTCTAAGTACTTATTCTGACAATGTTGCAACCATCTGCTTAATGTCCCAGATCATGTGTTTATTTATTTAGTTTAATCCTCTCGTTTGCTGGAGTTTTGGTCCACTGAAATATCTGTTGAAAGACTTCTGCAACTTATTGCAACACTCTGAACAATCTGTACTTCTTTCCCTCACAGACTTGGTTTTGTTGATTCTTAATTAAAAATGGCATATTACTGAAGCGCAGAAACACGTTTGAGTTTGATATGGAAATGTGAATGCAAACATCTGGACAGTGATTGCTATTGCTTCCTCATGGATTCATCCCTCTTCCAAAAAAATATTACCTAAAACATCTCCCACATGTAGTCAAACATTTGATTTACTCTTTTAATTCCGGCCTGAATGTTAGTCAAGGGTTTGCTGTAATGAGACTTAAGAGAGACATCCTCTCTAATCTATACTGAGCTGAGTAACACGCAGAGCCTGCCATTCATGAAACCTATGGCTAATTAGGCTTCAGCTCAACTTTTGATTTTCGAATTTAGAGCGTATGAATGCGAAAGAAGGTGAGAAAGGTTTTTGGTAATTAAATGTGGAAGACGCATTAGAGGGAATAGGTGTTCTCTGAAGAGGGCGGCGAGATTACTTTGCTCTTGAAATAGCTTTCACGTCTTCTTTCTGACTGTGAGATTATTCAGCAGGGGTCTGCTCTGAAATTCCTCAGGTGAGGGTGAGTGAGTAAGTTAGTAGGAATGGATGATTTAAGGAGATTTGACTGCTAACTTAACCTTGGATTTGCAAAGCGATTGTGTTATCCTGTGCCGAAGATACGAAGTTCTGTTTTAAGAAGGTGCTATGTTGTCCAAGACAGCAATCACTAAAACTCTGACACAGAAATTATGGATGCATTTCCCAATTTCCCTACTGATGCAGTTTTTTTTTTTTTTTTTTTGCACACACTTTGTGTTTGGTGTTTTAGCCACCTCATGGAAACATATACAGTTAAAGTCAGAATTATTAGCCCCCCTGGTTATTTTTTCCCCCAATTTGTTTAACGGAGAGAAGACTTTTTTTAAACACATTTCTAAACATAATAGTTTTAATAACACATTTCTAATCACTGATTTATTTTTTCTTTGCCATGATGACAGTAAATAATATTTGGCTAGATATTTTTTAAAGACACTTCTATACAGCTTAAAGTGACATTTAAAGGCTTAACTGGGTTAATTAGGTTAACTAGGCAGGTTAGGGTAATTAGGCAAGTTATTGTATAACAATGGTTTGTTCTGTAGACTATCGAGAAAAAAATTGCTTAAAGGGGCTAATAATATTGTCCTTAAAATGGTTTTTAAAAAATGTAAAACTGTGATAATTTCCTTGCTCTGTTAAACATTGTTTGGGAAATATTTAAAAAAGAAAAAGAAATTCAAATGGGGGGCTAATAATTTTGACTTCAACTGTATATATAAAGACCAAAATCATTAATACACGTGGCAAATTCTAATTTAAAGTTTTGGTTAAAAAGTAAATAAAACTGAGATGTTTTTTCACAGTGATGTCTCTTGTATATAATTGTATTATCTTTTGGGAGGAGAATGTTTCATTTTCAGACAAAAAGGAAAATTGCTGATATTATAAAAGTGACTTAAAAAAATAGGTTCCCAGTTGCATGCTGTTTAGGAGCGTTGAGTAGAGTGTTGAATATCTGGGGCTGTATTACAGAAGATTACAGCATATTATCAGTTTAGTAAACATGGTGATTTCAGCTGGGATCTCATATAGAACAACTTTTGAGTTTATACATTTTACACCTAGAGGTTGGTTATTCAAAACAAAGTCATACTGTAGTTTGAGGACACCATAAAGGAGAAATTATGTATTACAGAAATTAATCTGACTGAACTTTTTTTAATGCATTACTTTATAAGATGAAAGATGAAGTAATGTATCACATCACATTTATTTAATTTTAACATAATAGCCATAAGTTGTGCACTGTCAAATGCTGTCTCAATTTTAGATTTTTATAGATTTAAGGAAAGACCACTTTAAAAAAAATAAATAAATTAGATTTTAGCCAGTTGTAGTGAATTGCCATAGAAAGCATCACTAGCCACCTTATGATTTATTTTACATTTACATTTAAATTGTAAAAGATTTTTCTGCAATGACATGCTGTATGACATGGGGCAAATGCCATGAAGATCAGAGTACTCATTTATGAATTACAGTTTTTTTTGGTATATTTGAAAACACCCGTTTTGTAAATGACAAGGGCATATAGCTGTTAAAGGGCAAAACTTTTTTTATTATTATTTAGACAGTCCACAGATTACCACAACACTTGTTTCATGAGACTGAGCAAAAAAAAAAAACTTAACAATATATAATTTGCACAACTTAGTAGGGTAACCTAGCAGCCAATTTCTTTTAAATTTCTCAATGCACAATGAGTCAAACATGCCCACTGACATTTGTTCCGATGAGCCATCATTAATCTTGTCTAATAGGTGTTCAAAAATTTTCTGATGGCAGCCATGTTTTTGAGACTGCAATTTTCTCAAAGACCTTGGACAAAGACACTGCATGCCAAATTTCAATTCGATCAGACTAACGGTTGCTTACTTTATAGCACCACAATGGTGAGCTTGCAATGTGACCTTAGATTGAACTTTGGTAACACTTTATTTTGATGGTCCATTTGAGTATTAGACGACTGTCTGCTTAATTCTTGTTGAATCTGCTCCTTCAACATACATTTAACTGACTATAAGAAACTTTGCAAGCATGTCAACACCCTAACCCCAACCTAACAGTCTACTTACAATCTAATGAGAATTAGTTAACATGTAGATGCACTGTAACTTCAATTCAACAAATGGACCATCAAATTAAAGTATGATCTGAACGTTTACTTTTTTTGTACTAAGGACTAGTTCGTAAAAGTGTTTTTTTTCTGAGTTTGCAAAATACATGAAAATTTTGCCAGTGTGGTGGCTGGATCTTGATCCATGCATTCCAACTATATAAGTGTCACGGTTTATGGGTCTGTGTGTTTTTTCTGTATGTTATGTGTCATGCCATGTGTGTTGTTGTGTGGGGAGGCAGTGTTGTGCAAGTTACTTCCAAACTGTAATACATTACAGATTACTTGTTACTGTTATTTAAAAGTAATCCCTTACATTACAATATTACTGTCTCAAAATTGTAATATGTTACATGACTCTTATATTACTTTTTAGTTACTTTCACCAAAAAAAAAAAAACTACAGAATTAGAACTTAACATTCTAAAACGACCAAATGTACGGCAGATCATGTTACATCCAGTAGAAAGAGATATGATGTAGCAGAATGACTGTGACCTATCCAGGCTACTAACAATAATAGAGGTAAAGTTGGTTTTTTATTCGGATATTCAGACTTTCTCCTTATAATATAATTTCAGAAAAGTATTCTTTGCAAATACTAAATAGGGAAATCATATAAGCAGCCAGTGACTATCAAAGTACAACATTGTTCACAGTCAATTAGATAGTGTTAAGGCTGTTTTGACGTCATACTTGCATGCTAATTCCGATCGAATATTCAAAGTAACATGGTAAACAATATAGAGACTTCTAAATGAATGAATGTGCAAATATAAAACCAACTTTACAGCTATCTAACAATATAGTATATAATTGCCAACGTGAAGGCTCAAGACAATGCAAGAAAGGATGACAGTCAGATTCACAAATGATTTGGTTAAAGTATGGTAGAGGTAAAGTTGTTATCTGGCAATATCTGTGAATAGCTTGACTATATATTGTAAATAATATTAGCCTAAAACATAGGCAGTACACCTAACACTCAAAAACACTAGTATTTATTAAAGAATTTACCTTAACCTGTAGGTAAATAGTGTAGCAATATATAAACCATATCAACATTCTTGGGATAACAATGTAACAGGAGGATCTCTGGAGAGCAAAAGCAGGAAAAGAGGAGGAAACACAGGGCACAAATTGTGAGTCAGCATCATTTGACGTAGCGAGAGCAGATCATTCGCACGTGAGCAGCCCAGCCAGTGTTTTGAGTGCACGCGAGGAGTTTTGTCTATAAACAGAGGGAATGGACTTGTAATACTGCACTTACGACATTTGTCAGTGAAATAACGCCATATGCGTGTACGTCCATCTCACGAATGTACTGTCATCTGCCATTTTCATCTATTTGCCGCTTTTTTGCTGCACGTGGGCTTAACGTTACTGCGAACCGGGCTGAGCCAAAAAAGCCCTCATTCCGCGGTCAAAGTAAAAAGTTCCGATAGCCAGAAGGAGATTAATGACAACACACACGTATATTCACTCACCACGAACAGGAAATATAACTGCAGTATTGTTATATTTGTTATTGTCGGACGAAAAGTTTGTTGTAACGCACGGGTTACTGAACATGTACAGAGTAAAATATTACTGAAAATTTATTAGTAATGCCTTACACTACTGCGTTACAGAAAAATATAATACGTTACTGTAATACATTACTTTTGTAACGCATTACTCCCAACACAGGGTGTGTGTTTGTTTACCTTTTTGTGCTGACAGCTTGCTCTCGAATCAGCTGACTTAATCAGCATCCTCCAGCTAATCCCTGTTTCACTGGCTATATATTCAGTCTATGGTTACTGCTGGTCATCAGACCATTGTTGGTCTTTGTCCCTTTCTGTTTGTCTCACAGAATTCTCAGCAGTCTGTTCGTCGGATGACGACTTTGTTTGGGCAGTGGGCTCTCTTTGTTTTTGAACTTTGCTGTTGTGTTGTATCCGGTTACCAGTCATTTTGTATCCTTTTTGATACATATTTTTCTGTTCACTAAATTAATATTACTAGCAATTGGATCCTCTCTGTCTTGTGTCGTGACAATAAGACAATTGAGTCTGTGGCAATCGGTTTAGGAATTAAGAGTGATTGCGTGTTTTGTGTTATTGTAGTTACCCTATCAGGTCAGTTGAGGCAAGCTTCAGTTATGGGGTAGACAGTATAGGTACTACCATCTGGTAAAGTTTGTGCCTGATCAGTTTTAGGGCAGGATGGTGACTTTTGGACTTTTCTAGCAATTACAAGTTCAGTTCTATGCTTGAACACCTAATTACCCGAATTACTGTAGTAAAAGTGGATTATGTCCAGCAAGAGTAAATATGACCATACATTTAGATGGATTTTATAGTTGACTGTTTGACTATTTTGGATCGAAACATATCCCACAGTTGTTCTCAAAAAGATAAGTTCATTTAAAAAAAAAAAAAACATGAATATAAGATTGATTCGTGCCATCTTGGCATATATGAACAAAAAAAGCCACCATGTTACACACATGAGTATTTAGATTGTTTTATTGCAAGCACATATTGACCTTATACACTTGATAATATATGTTCCATGAGCCTTTGCCCTGTAAAATGTGGTGTTAAATATAGTATTAGTTTGTTTTTTAAGGCCTAGTGGTGTTTAAATAATAATGATCACAGCTCAAACTGTACCTATTAATCTCTACATTACCCTTTTCCTAAAAAAACACTATCATTTCCATCCATCTGTCTCCTCACGCAGCTGAAAACATTTAATTAACAGCTAAAGCAGGTTGTTGGAGATTAGACTGTTGAGATCTTGCAGTATCCGAAATGTATGGTCTGCTTAACTGCAGGCAACAATGTAGAAGCACTGAAGCCAGTAATAACCAGAGACCTCAAGCCCTGCTGACTATAACACAGGCTTCCACTGTAAGTGCATTACTGTAAACATGATTATTGCTTGTTTTACAAACTCATGAAGAAATTTTGTTTTCTGCCATGAACAACAGCTTGTCACAAACATTGTAGACTGAGCTCGTGTTGTATAAAGAACATTCCTCCAAGATGGAAATCAGACTGCGAGTAAACGGATGGTTCATGTGGCAAATTAGTCAAAGCCTGTTTCAGATTAGATGAAATCTGTTTCCAGTAATCAACAGTTAATTAATGAATCCATATGACATTTGTGAATGTTTTTGAATATTAATTGTTTGTTTTAATTAGTATTTGATTTAGCATTTAAACATGTTGATTGAACAGATGTGATTCTGCTTATTTAACATTGATTATGGCATATATAGGCCATATTTACAGGGCTCCAATTAAATTATCAGAGACAGTAGAATGAAACACACTAACATACTGTATAGAGAAACTGATCTGTAACACATGCATTGCTGTACAACAAAGACAGTGAAATTGCCTTTGTTTGCAAACAAGGCTGCGCACCAGTGTGCTGGAGAAGCAAGGTTAAAGCTATTTTCTTAGATCAACAGTTACCTTTAGGCCACGAGCAAAGCATTGTCAAACATGAGTGAAATCCCAACCACCAAAACCAGCAGAACATGAAACCGAAGTTGAGGAGATAATGTGGGGTACATGTACATTAACATAGAGTATCCTCCTCAAGGCATGACTAAACAAAAGTACATATAGTACTTATGAACAATAAAACTGAAACTACTGGTTTCAGAGCACAATAATTCATTAGTATGTTGTAGGGCCTCCCTTTGCCACCAATATAGCATCAGTTCATCATGACAATGACAGATACCTACACAGTCCTTCACAGCGGCCAGAGGAATTTTGAGCCATACTCTCCTGCAGAATAGTGGCCAAGCCACTACATAACACTGGTGGAGAAAAACGTTTCCTGACTTGCTCCTCAAAAAAAAAAAAAAAGTGGCTCAATAATATTCAGATCTGGTGACTGTGCAGGCCATGGAAGATGTTCAACTTTCATGTTCATCAAACCACTTGTTCAGCAGTCTTGCTGTTTGTATTGGTGCATTATTATCCTAATACACAGCACCACCTTTAGGATAAAATGTTTGAACCATTGGGTGCACATGGTCCTCTAGAATGGTTCAGTAGTCCTTGACAGTGATGTGGCCATCTACACAAGAATTGGGCCTTCGCAAAGCCATGATATTTTAGCCCAAACCATTACTGATCCAACCTTTGTTCACTGTTGGCATGCAACAGTCTGGATGGTATGCTACTTTGGGGCTTCTCTACACCATAACTTTCCCAGATGTAGGAAAAATGGACCCATCAGAGAACAATAAACGTTTCACAGCTATGGTTTTATGTTTTTGAATTCATTTCGGGTGAGAAGCCAGACATCCCTTTCAGACAGTTTCCTCCTGCGTCCACAGTTACACTCCTGTTGGATGTGGTTTGTTCTTTTTGGTGGTATGCTGACATAACCCTGTATACCATGGCTCTTGATACTGTACATAACAAAGACTTGCTGTGAGGACCTCTGCCACACCAGGACCTCTGCCATTCCAGCAATCCTTCATTAGCATAGAATGGTATATATTATTTTCTCAGCTTGGTCACATTTTTCGGTCAGTTTAATTGTCTCAATATTTGGGCTTTGGCCACATGGTCAAGGAACAGGCAAAACAAGATTGTAGCTTTTGCTCTTGCTCATTCCTGCTCTGCTCTTATCCTGCACTGGTCTTTTCTGCTCTGGAGTCATTCTTATGGCTCTACTGATATCTGGCTCACTTTGGGCCCTACACTCTGTTCTTTGTCTCTCTCCCTCTAGCTTTCTCTCATGTAACTTTATTTTACAACCCCAAATCAAAGAAAGTTGGCACAGTCTGGACAATGCAAGTAAAAAAAGAAAGTAGTGATTTCCACATTTACTTTTTAGACTTATATTTCATTGCAGACAATATGAACACAAAATATTTCATGTTTTGTCTGGTCAACTTCATTTCACGTGTAAACATAAATCCTTTCCTGTCTTTCGAACCTGCAACACATTGCAAAAAAAAGTTGGGACAGGAGCAATTTAGGACTAGTAATCAGGTACATAGGTTTAATAATGATGTGATTTGAAATAGTTGATGTTAACAGGTGATTGTAATTATGATTTGGTACAAAAGTAGCATCCAAGAAAGGTCTACTCCTTTAGAAGCAAATATAGGCCAATGATCACCAGCTAACAAATACAAACACTGCATAACATAATTAAAAGACTCAAGGAATCAGAAGAAATTTCAGTGAATAAACGACAAGGGCACAAGCCTAAGCTGAACTATCATGATCTCTGATTTCTGATCAAGAATCATCATTCATCTTTAAAAGATATAAGCACATCTATCCCAGATGCCTCCAAGCCCAGAGTAGTCAACGGCGCTTTTGGAAACTGTTAACACAAGGCTTCCTTTTGGCACAATACAGTTTTAACTGGCATTTGTAGATGTAACTTTTTATTATGATACTTGACAAAGGTTTACCAAAGTAGTCCTGAGCCCATCTCAATACATTGGATATTTCATAAAATGTACAATTATTGTTTCTTTAATACTAAATGCCTACCATTTTGTACATGCTGCTTTCTACGTCTTGCAGAGATTCTTCTCTCTGTCTTTCTCCATCTGCTTGTCTGTAAATTGCTTTTATTGTGTTGAAGTCAGGTGTAGGTGAGCATATGATGGCTTCCGCTCATCTCAGGGTTGTTATTAACACAGCAGCTGTGCTGGCACCTCAGATAAACTTTTAGTTTCAGTTATGCTGCTACTTGCAATATGCTTACCCGCCGGGCGATATCAAGATTAAGCTAGTTAAGCTTCTGTGCCCATTGGTAAGACACCAGAGGGCTGTTCCTGCATGGCGAGGCCTTGATGTTGCATAATCTTTAGTCAGTTTTCCTAGATCCTTGTCCTGCAGTCATTTTAAGGTGTTATTTTTCATTGCAGCTCTGTTCTAACCACAAGGCACTTGAAAATGAATCATAGCAAGTTTTTACTGCAGGCACTTTTATCGGATACATTACAGTCATTGGACGTTTTGCTGACATTTGTCATTAATAGCTTACACAAGAACCGTTCTGCTTGCATAGAGTCAATTGTAAGGGATTACTTTGATTTGAGACTGGTCATAGAACTGTATTGTGATCTGTGGCCAATAGCATGTTTCAGTAGGCCTATAACATGGGTAGAGATCAAATTAACATTGATGTTTCTTTGTGATACACTAAAAGAAATTGCTAATAAAATTATCTCTTTTTCAGATTGCTGGGGAATATGTTTCACAAGCAAAGGGTGAGAAATTCGCTTTAGAAGCTTACCTTTTAAATCTTATATTTTTAAGTAATGTTTCATCTGATGGAAATTAACGTTTTGATAATGAAAGATCTGATCACCCAGGTCATGTGACCAAAGCGATTCAAAGGATTGGGTCATTTCACAAGTGTTTCAAAAACTCAATTGCACAGTCTAGTGGGCAATGTGCCAACATATACACTGTAAAAATATTCATAAATAAGCAGTTTTCTATATTTTGTGATTCATTTTTATTTTTTATTACCCCACGCATTTTCTGCCAACAATTTTAAACCTTGAAAAGTTCAAAAAAGTGACATTTAATATCATTTTAATAGCTTAAAGTAATATATTGTGTAGGTTGGTGTTGTATATTATTGTACCAAAACTTTGTAACAAACTGCCAGAATTTGTTCTGTTATTTTACATATTTATTACTCCATATATTTATGTTTCTTATACATTATATTATTTCAGACTACTAAGACTACTATGTCAAAAGTCACTTTTTTAAACTGTAGAGTTGAATACCAGATTTGATGTGTTAATTTTTTATGACCAAAACAACAAATTTTATTCAGTTGTTAGACCAATGTTACAATAAAACAAATTACAAGAACAGAGCAATAAAATCACGAATTTTAAATGACTATATTTTCTTTGCCCTGGATTCGAACCCAACATGTCTGCATGCCAGTCAGGAACCCTTACCACTCCACTAAATCACATGATATCTTGTAACCACATTGTGGGTTATAATTACTCAGTTGGCTTAACGGTTTCTTTGTTGAAGTTGTTTCAGAGAAATAACCTGAAAACAACCTCTTGGTGTTGAAATGGGGTTTGACAGAGATGGGTTTCAAAATGTTCTGAAGGCTTGTCACATTTGCTTCGACTGTTTTAGTTTCACGAAACCTCGCTGTGCCAACCACTAACAGAAACAAGGAATCGGAACAGACTAATGTGATGGCACAGTATGAATATGGTGCTTATATACAGCGAATCCGGAAAGTTTTCATAGCGCTTCACTTTTTCCACATTTTTATATGTTACAGCCTTATTCCAAAAGGAATTAAATATTTGTTTTTTATCAATTTGTTATTTTTTCACATTGTCATTATGGGGTATTGTGTGTAAATTTTTGAGGAAATAAATGAATTTATTTCATTTTGGAATAAGACTAACATAAAAAATGTGGAAAAAGTGAAGCGCTATGCATACTTTCTGGATGCATTGTAGGTTGCATTCCAGTCCACTTTTCACAAATTTGTATAATGACCTTGGCATTACAGTGTTGATGTGATTTATGAGGACATGCATAGTGTCCTCAAAATTTGAATCTGTTAATATAATGATACTTTACAGGCTTTTTTCACGTTCAAAATTTGTCACAGGGTTTGATTTAGGGGTAGTGGGTAAGGCCATATGCTGTAATAAGCTGTTCTTACTGTATAAATTACGTTATGCATATGAACAGTCCTCATATTTCATAAAAACTAATCTGTGTGCTTGCGTGCATGTGTGTCTGCGTCTGTGTGTTTCGGATTTTTGTTGGATATGTTTGTGATTAATGACTTCATATAGAATCTGCTGTCATACAATGACAAAAGAAGTCAGCGGTCACCAGTTTCCAGCATTCTTCATAATATAATTTTTTGTCTTAGAAAGAAACTTAAACAGATAATTACATTTTATTTTTTTGGTTAACTGTCCCTTTAATGAACAATCATAGACATTATAAATGGCCATCTAGCCCATCTAGTGATTTGTACTTGGGTAAATGTGTACTTGGTGAAATGGAACAGTACAACCATTGATGACATGAAGTACAAGCACAAACGCATATTGAGAAACAGCTTGAACATCCAGTTTCTCGTTACATTTCTCAGAAAGAAATCTACAGCTCAGTGGTTTTCTGTCAGCATGCAGTAGGTTTGAAACCATAACACTGCTCCTCTTGTAAGGTCTTATCCCGTTTCGTTTTGACCTCTGTCCTTCCATTTAATAGCAAGATAGTTGTTAGAGAACTGGGCACTCTCCACACCAACTCAAACTCGACACCGATGGTAAAAGTAGTGTCTGCCATGAACCTCTCTTGATTTCTATGCTTGGTAAATGGCAGTGCTCATGAGGGAGTGATTCGGCTAAAGCATGAGGCATCAAATGTAAGAGCTGCCAGATGATTCCATCAAGGTTTAAAGGTGTCATTCTCTTTTATAATCCCATAACCCCAGCGGCGCACAAATGGGGCTACGCATAGCTGACTTTTACTCTCTTATTCCACTCGTTTAGGGTACTTGTGGTTATAACAGAAGTACCATTAGAGACCACATGGCATTGAACCTGTTGCGAGTGAATAGAAGAAGAGATCCAGAGAACTGTTTCAAATCTCTTCTGTGGCAAGTCGGTGTCTCTTTTTGGTATGCTGGGATTGCAGGTAATCTTTTAGTCTGCCACTGTCAGACATCAAGTGCATTTGTTCTGTCCAACTGAAAAATTCCTTCATGGCATACAGTAATAGTGGAAATATTAACAAATAGCACTTCTTAACATGCCGATGTATGAACATTAGGGCTGTCAATAATAAAAATTAAAAATTTGATTATTCTAATCAAAAAACTGTAAAAATGATCTGATTTAACTGCAAATGTCCAGTATTAAATTAAAGAGATGCAAGACAATCTTCTTTAAGGAAACAGTTTTTCTAGTTTTATAACTGTGCCAACTGTATTGCCCTTGCAGGCTACTGGAGATCACTACCTGTAACACTCATCCGAACTACATGTCCCATTATACCCTGCATTCACACACCAGTTTCAAGTTCACTCTAATTACACACACAGCTGAAGGATATCAATAATTACTTTTAAGATCTTTCACACATTCATTCCTGAGTCTTGTTTAGCTGTTACTAGATTGCAAATCCCTTTACTTGTTTTTGCCTTCCTGTTTATTAGAGCTTTTGGACTGTTTTCTAATTTTTTTTATTCTGGATTCCACTTTAAATTTGCCTTTGTTGCAGTGCATGCTGGTTTTCAACCCCTTTCTGTCTCACTATTCCCTAAATAAAACTGCATTTAGAATAACCCCTGTCTTCACGTCTCTACTATCTCTACCATCTCATTTATAATTTTTTACTTGTCTAAAGTGAATAAGTATAGATATCAGTTGTCATCAATTAGCTGTGCAGTTTTATTCAAGGTAGTTTTGGTCACTTATTGATGTCCAGTGGTCTCCAGTAAGTGCAGTAAAAGTGCCCTCTGCCAACTGACTCACTTTTTTTTTTTTTTTCACTGTCATACAGTTCATGTATTATTGTATTAATAGTTTGCCTCAATGGTAACTGTCCTGAACAATGTTGATGCGTCTGCTGTACCTGTATGTGGATATCCATTTAGTGATCGAATGAATTTGCTTTGCATTTGTTGTATTTTTGGCGATAGGCTTGCGCCGATGCCCTCATCAAGTGTTCTTTGACGTGTATGGCAGATTGATGCTGTCTCTGCACTGGCATCTTGCTAACATCTGCAAAAACATGTCTGGCCCAAAGATGGTACTTCAAACTTCAGTGGAAGGACAGTTCATCACTAAAATAACTGCACACAACTTTGGTTTTATCCAAACATCCATCTGGAATCTTTTTAGAGCTAAATTTGCCATGCAGCACACCAGGCGTTGTGTCTTGAGCAATCATATTACATGTTTTTATTTACTAAACCATTATCATACAATGTTATGACTGCAATTATAGCAAGAAGTTGGTGTCAAACCCTAAAAAAAATGATTAATTTGCATTTAAGAAATATATACATTAATCACATGAATAAATGCTTATAAAAGAGCCCTAAAGTAAAATGTCAAGATTCTGCAAATTTGGTCTTGTCAATTCTTGTTTTGGTGGTAGAGTCCAGACATTAGTCCTGTCAGTTCACCTGTTTGTTTGTTAATTGCTGCTTATAGCTCCCTCTTGTCTGATGTCCTGTGCCAGTTCGTCATCGTATTTTGTCTGGTCCAGTCCTGTCCAGTCTTGTCCAGCACTGCCTTTCCCTGCCAGCCCAGTCAAGTTTGTTTGTTTGTTTGTTTGTTTGTTTGTTTTGTTAATGTGTTCCCACTTGGGGTAGTTTTTGTTGCCTTTTTGTTTTATTTCATAAAAAAAAAACATTTTTGTCCCTGCATTTGAGTCCTCGCTCCTGTCCTCAACATACATCTATGACATAAAAACCCTAAATAAAGCTCTTCAGAAAATAATAAGGTATTAATAGGAAATGATTAGGTTTTGATTTGTTTCTTTGTGTGATTTTGCTCATTTGAATGATTAAACCAATATTTCAATTTTCAGAGATCAGTCTGGCTCTTTAGCAGGTTATTCAGCACCATATAAAATGTTTATATTGCATTTTCCAAAGAAAACCTGTTTTTTTGTTGTTGTTGTTTTTTTTATAATATTCTGGTTTTACCGTGTTAATAAAAGTCTGATGGATGGTAATAATGGGCTTACTGCTTGTCAAAAAAAAACTTGTCAATGGTGGGCTGGTTGACTGGTACTCTACTACAATAAAGAAAGGGATTTTAATGAATTTATGTATTTATTTATTTTTACTTAACACCTAAACCACTCTTTATTTTTCATTTGAAGAACCAAGATTTCAATGTTTTTGAAAAACTGGGTAAATAGTAAAAGGTAATAGTATGACTTTTTTAAACCTAGGAAATTTTCTAGTGATAAGACTTTTTTAAATACATATAATGAACATGTCAACTTCTAATATATTGTATCAGATAGAAACAGAGAGTAAATCCTTGTTAAAAAATAATTAATTAAGTCACAGACCTTAAAATGTTGTGGAAGATGAGTGACATTGGGGTCAAAAAGGTTAAGAATCACTGAATGCAAGTATAAAACTGAATCACTTGCCAGTGACAAAATGATTTATATTCTTTGACCTGTGGAAATATGCTAGGGAAATATTAATTTGACGATTTATTAACTATTTTATCATCCTTTTAGGGAGCACTAGCCACTGACAGATTTGGTAAGAAGTCCAAGTTCTGGCTTGCTTTTGCTGTCCAGTTCTTTCCATTTGAAAGCCATATTAATTTAAATACTAGCTACTGTGTAATATCAGGTCACATCCACTGTGCACTGCTGGCTGAGCTCGATGATATAAATCTAGAAGACAGGGAAGCTGGATTGCTCTGGATAGAGCTCTCTTACTGATCACACTTTTTAGTATACCAGCATTGTGAACTCCTTCAGGGTTAATAGTCAGAGAAAGTGTTCTGACAATAGACACAATGCATGTGTGAATGAGGCCTGATTTCGTAGCTGTCAGCACTTAAAGGCCTAGGTGTTCAGGTAGTACCGCAGTGTGCCATATGAGCCGGACACCGCGACATCTTTACTGAGGCAAACGCTTGATGAGGAGAGTAGATCAATAAACACTCAACTTGCTCTCTTTTCATCGTCTCTTACTTTTATCTCCTTTCATTCTGTCTCCGTTCTGGTTTCCCTTCTGCTTTGTGCACTTGTTCAAGCACACACATACAAACGGTGCAGTAACTGACCTAGATACAGTCCCGTTATCTGTTGAGTTTTTGACTGAAATATGAATGCATGCAGTGTAGGTAAGTAAACATTATGCTAAAAACAAAAAGGAGAGGCCTTTGGTGGATATAAGTCATTTGCATGAGTGCTTGTAGTACAGGACCTTGTTAGCGTGACTTTTAAAAACAGACTGAAAGAAATGTATGTAACAATCTGGCCAATCAGATTAGAGCTTGCAAATTTGGCAATTGGCAAGTTACAGTATGTGTGCCAAAAAAACAGCTGTGTAGTTAATGATCATTGTGTTGCTGGCAAATTGACCCAGATTTATTCTCTTGGCACCTGTTAGAAAATCTACATTTATAAATGCATCCACTCTTGAGGGTTTTCAAGATCCAACCACCAAACTTGGCTCAGACCTTCAAAGTAATTCAATGTTCTGTCTTGTTTCTTTTATTTATTCATATAGTTTTTTTATATAGTCAATTCTTTCTTATAGTTTTCATAACCAAAATGATAACGCTAAAATCCTAGTCTTTCTTTAAAGAGATCAAAACATTCAACCGGTAAATGAGTCTTTAACTTACAACTGCCCAGGTCAAGGTCCTCAGACCTTAATCCATTTGAGCAAAATCTACAACATGAAGGCAACATGGTCATGTATTCTAGCATTAAGATACCCACATATAAATTTATTGTAGAAACATGTTAGCAACAACTTCATTGATGCTAGAAACATGCTAGCAACATGCTAATTAACGTCACTAGTATGCTAATTCACACTAGCAACCTGAAAAAAATAAATCAATCAATCAATCTTAGTGTAATGTGATGGACGCTAACACCAGAATTGAGGATCCAAATGCAGGTTTATTAGGAGAATGGTCAATCCAAAGCCGTGATCAGTAAACAGTCGGATGGTCAAAAGGCAGGCAGCAGACAGGAATAAACAACACAACAAAGCAAGGGTCTAACATGGCAAGGCAAGGAAAACATGTCATAATGTTACAAACAGTAAAACAAGAATCAGCACTTATGTGTTTGTGTGATGTTTAAATAGTCCTTGTAATCAGTCTTTGAGCAGCTCCCAGCTGTTTGAGTGTGTAATCAATGGAAACTTGGAACATGTGTGTGTGTGAGCAGTGCATGACAGGATTTAGTCCATATAATGGCGGATTTGTATTTCTTTATTGATCTGCGTGTTTGCAGCCGCTAGATCGTTGGTGATCATAACACAGATAAATACAGTATTAAGGGAAGTCAGTAGCAAAACTCGAATGCATGCAAATCTGAATGTGAGAACATGTCATATTAATATTTGTTTTTGCCAATTAAAAATTTACACTCACAGTGCTGCAATCACCTTACAGCATTAAGGTCACAGGTTCGAGCCTCGGCTGGGTCAGTTGGCATTTCTGTTTGGAGTTTGCATGTTCTCCCCATGTGCATGAGACGCAGAGCACAGACACCCTTGACAATTCTGGAGGTAATTAATAATACAATAACACTAATACTGAAATGGTTAAGGCATTTTAGAATGACCAAAACAACATTTCAGATGTTTTTCAGTGTGGTCAGCCTGCTGGTTTGTCCATTCACACACATTTGCTAACTGTGCCAAATATTTGCTAAAAGTGGCCCACATTTGATTTAAGATAACTGGGCCACATTTGCCATATCTTCTCTGGGCCACTATAGGCTCAAATCCACATTAGCCATAGCTTACTGTGCTGAATATTTGCCAAAAGTGGCACACATATGTCTTAAGAGAACTGGGCCACATTTGCACTTACACATGTGAGCCACTTTAGGTTTAGACCCAGATTACTCTTAAATAACTATGCCATATTATTGCCAACTGTGGCTCACATTTGTCCTCCATCATTTGTGCCAAATGTATCATTTTCCACATGGGCCACATTAGGCTCACATTTAGATTACATTTTGCCATAAGTGCCAAATCTTTGCCTTAAATGGCCCACATATGAATTTGAATCTTTAGGCCCCCTTTGCCATTGTACTGGTGGGCCACTTCAGACTCACATTCATTTTGTCTGGGCCGAAGGAATACCACCAGTGCTGCATAATTGCCTAAAGTGGCCCACATTTGCATGCTATCTGGGACTAATGCACTGTATATATGTTCCCCTTCATAGGGAACTCCAACGTGTGTCTGTAAACAGACTTTTGGGAGTACTTCAGACGACCAATCGCTTCTGATGATAAGAAAACGGGCCAATGAAATGCCAATTGAATTGGCGGAGCTGAGCTCCACAGCTGTGGCTGATGAGCTCATCAGGGCTATATAAGCCAGCTGCTGGAGTCAGATCCTCAGAATTGTTGCTTCAGAGCCGATCGTGAGCTGAACAACTTCTGCTGAGCTGACTTCCAGAGAAGGAAGCCTTACCTTCACCAGTGCGGAAGCAAGACGTGCGAGTGGCGGGCTGGGTTTCCCGTCCTCCGGGCGTTTCGCTGGTGATCTAAAAGAGATTTTCCTAAGAGAGCAACACAGTCAATCAACACGTCTTTTTCAAGACGCTGTTCTGACTGTGCGTTTCTGGATGCGGTGGTTCCTATCTCCGGATGATGGGCACGGGTATCGCATGACAGGTCTGGGGGTCCAGCATGTCGGTGCGGTGCCCGCGGACAGCTTATGCTCTCACTGCGAGGGCGTGGTTGTTGCATTGCTGAGATCGCGGCTTCGGCCACCCCCGTTGCTCCCCGTGAAAGCGGTTAGCACGCGGGCAGATCTGAGGATCACAGTGGGGGTTTATCCGTCGCCTCCGGGCCCGCGGACCCCCAATCCTCCACAGCGTGCCCCATCCAAGCTTCGGGCGGTTATACGGTTCATCCCCCGGGATGCCCGCGCCTCCGCCTGATGACACCGGAGATCAAAGGTCCATCGCGACATCGGAGGGCGAGCTGTTATGCTCGGATGACAGACTGGGCTCGCTTCCATCCCACGGGGTGCAATGCGCAGTCACGGTTCTCGAATCAGACGTAACAGCTGCGCTTCCTGGGCTGCTTCGGCAGTGCGGCTGGAGATGGCTTGTCCCCCAGTCTCACCGCCGGACCGACTAGAGGGTGTGACGTGCGGGCTGTTCTAAGATTAATCTTCCAGCCCCCGTCCCCTTCTTCCCAGGGGCGCACAGTGAGCACACGCTGGCATAGAGGGCGTTTTTCTCTGCCCGGTTCACGTGTGTTTCCGCCTTCACCTCCCTTAATGGCGAGGCGGCCAGTGGGTACGAAGCTATTTCCTCAGGTGGTGGGCGCCGCCACCTGGAGGGGTAAGCTGAGACCCCCGTCTAAGGCGGGTGGGTTATCTGTGTCTATCAAGGCCAGAGCCCACACCGCTGCGGGCCATGCCGCTTCTGCCATGCCCCACGGCCTCCTGGCTGTGCTGCACAGGGGCGGTTCTTCCCCAGGCTTATGCGTAAGCATCTCACGGCGATCGACTATGCTCTCATGACATTCAAGTCGGCCGTCCGTGCCCTGGGGAAGACGATGGCCACATAGTGGTCCGGAAATGCCACCCTGGCTTGCCCTGTAGATATGCGCCGCGCTGACAAAGTACGCTTTCTTAGTGTGCCCATATCCCAGGCAGGCCTTCTCTGCGACACCATCGGGGATTTTACCCAGGAATCCTCAGTGGTGAAAGATCAGCCGTGCGCGATGGAGCAGGTCATCTCTTGGTGGGCTCTCCCCATCAGACCTGTCCGCGCTGGCTGCTCCTCGCCGAGTGCGCTCTTCCCGCCCGCGGGGAGTTGACGCTCCCGTCACAGGTCGCCGTTAAGTCCAATAACTGGACTGCGAAGCGAACCTGAGGCGGGCCACTTGGAGAGGAGGAGAACCGTTCTTTCCCCGGTGGAGGCCGGGGCTCCCCCGCAAATGTATAATGAGTAGCGATCCGAAAAGAGCGGCTTTTCCTCCCTCTGGGTGTGGAAGCCCAATTGCTGCCAGCATGGGACGCACTGCCTTCCAGCTCTCAGCTTTGGTGCATTTCGCCACAGGCTTGAGGGCACCAGAGGATGAGCTCCTTTCTCGCACCTCCAGCCACTCCGCGGGATCCTGGGAGTAAGGTAAGAGTCAATCTCTTATTTTCACCTCTTCCTAGGGACGCTCTGCTTCCCGGGATGAGCACTCCCCATCCCGAAGCTGCCCCTCCGCGGGTACGTCAGCGATCGTTCCGGGTATGCTGCTAGTTAGCGGGCTCTGTCAGTCTGGTTAGCGCTGCTCAGCCCGCGCAGTAGCTCAGGGGGACGGTCAGACTCGGCTATGCGTTTCAATTTGCTGTTGGCCTCCCGAGTGCACGAGTGTGTATTTAAGCGATCATCGCTATGCCACTCCCTGTCTCGCGTGAGAAGATTATTATCCTCCTGGCGAAGGATATAATCAAGCCAGTCCTCCAGCCGAGATGAAGAGCGGGTTACGCCCCCCTTCATCGTATCCAGAAAGCGGTGGGTTATACCAATCCTATCTGCGTGTTTTGATCTGTCACCTGTTCAGGATGTCTATCAAGATGCTCATGCAGAAACGCATCCCCCAGTGCGTCCGTCCGTGGGATTGGTTGCAGCTATAGACCTGAAGGACGCTCGCTCCATGTCTCGCTCTCTCCCTCCTTATACTGTGGTTTTTTTCCGGTGTTCGACGGGGGGCCGAACAGGGTGGCAACAGTCCTCCCATTCGGGCTGTCCCTGTTTCCATGCATGGAGGATGCCCTGTGCGTCTTTAGCGCACGCGCATCTGCATTTTTTTGATTATTCATTGACTATTTTTAGATCTCTGAACTGATCGATTATGCACAGGGACCTGGTGCTCCGGCACCTCAGCCTGTTTGGGTTTTGGGTCAACCGAGTATGAGCGGGCTCTCCCCCGGGCAGAGCTTCTCTCATCTCGGGTTGTAGCTGGACTCGGTCTGCATCACGGTGCGCTCTTAGCGCGCTGGGCTAGCGCTGTCCTGTCTGATTAATTCGGCAGTTATATTGGTCTCACTGAAATTATTCAGAGGCTCCTGGGGCATATGACATTTGTAGCCGCTATCACGCTGCTCAATTGTTCATATGAGACTAATTCAGCGCTGGCTTCGCGATCGGGTCCCCAGATGGGCATGGCACGCGGAGAGGCACCGGGTTTACGTCACCACGCTCTGTCTCCGCACCTTCAGCCCCTGGATGGATCTTGCCTTCTACGGGCCTGAGTGCCCTTAGAACAAGTATCCAGTGATGCTGTCATCTTGACAGATGTTTCCAGTATGGGCTGGCGGGCTGTGTGTATCGAGCATGCAGCTGCAGGTTCGTAAACCGGACCCAGGTTGCATTGGCATTTCAACTGCCTGGAGCTGTTGGCATTGTTTTTCACTCTCCGCCGGTCACTACCGAAGCGGGAGGGGAAACGCGTGTTGGTTAGGACGGCCAGCACGGCTGCGATGGCATACATCAACCGTTCGGGCGGTGTTCGCCACCTCAGCATGTCTCAGTTCGCTCGCCATCCGCTCCTCCGGAGTCTTGCGGCTAAATAGCTGCGCGCCGTTCATATCCTGTACAAGCTCTCCATGCCAGCTACAAGCTCTCAGGACTGCTATGTTTCAGGAGAACGGAGACTCCACCCCGGCACGTTCCAGCTGTTATGGGCACGCTTCAGAGAAGCCCAGGTCATCCTGCTGTTTCTCCCGAGCGGCCCTTCGCTGGCTGCCTTTTCTGCTCTGCACAAAGGCGCTGGCTCTCAGCTGGCCCCGGGTTATGCAATATGCGTTCTTTCCCCAGTGAGCCTGCTCGCACAGACACTACTTACACTGTGCAAAGTTGGGGAGACGAGGAGCGGGTCTTGCTCGTTGCGCCTCTCTGGCCCAACCGGACCCGAGTTTTCAGAACTCACACTCCTCGTGATGGCCCTCCCTGATGAATTCCCCGGAAAAAGCACTTCCTTTTTCTGGGACGGGCACCCCCTGGCACCCGTGCAGGGCTCTGAAGCCTCTTTGGATGGTTTCCAGACAGAGCGCGGTGGACTTAGGTGACTTATCAGTGTGATAGTTAACACCGTCACTACAGGCTAGAGCGCCTTATTAGGTATGCCTATGTTCTGCAGTGGAGTCTATTCGTTGTGTGGGAATTCTCTCTGAGAAAACCCCCGGACATGCCAGATTAGTGTTGTGTTTTCTTCCTTCAGGATAGCTGGAGCGCTGGCTGTCTCCCTCCGCACTGAAGGTTTGGCGTGTGATCATCCGCGTTTTTAATGCGGATGGTAGCGCGCTGGGAAAGCATAACCTCTTCAGCCGGTTTCTCAGAGGCGCGTGGCGCGTGATGATAATCCATCCCCGCCCCCTCTCTCACCCTCTTGGGATCTGTCTAGCTCTAGCAGTTATGATTAGGTCCGTTGAGCCACTCAATCAGTATATATACGTTCTGTCCCTTTAGGCAGCTCTGCTGATCGCGCTGGTATCAGGAGGGTTAAGATTCCGGTGGCATTTTCGGTCAGCGAATTGTGCCAGTAATTGGGCCGACCTACTCTCACGTTTAAATACCTGAGACCTCGGTTCACCTTGTGCCAAGGCTTCTACCACCCCCCTTTTTTATTAGGTGGTGAGCCTGCAAGCGCTGCCCGCGGAGGAGGCAGACTCAGCCTTTTCATTGCTATGTCCGCGCACTGCGCTTAACGTGACATGTAAGCATACGCAGCTCTTTTCTGTTATGATCAGCAGAAGGGAAGTGCTGTATTAAAATAGAGGTTGGTCCATTTTTTAATTTATGCCATCACCCTCGCTTCATGTGCCAGGGCGAGCTGTGTTCCCCGGGAGAGAGAGCACACTTAATAATAATAATATAATAAGCGGTGCCTCCTTTTCGGCGTGAGTAAACAGCGCCTCTTAACAGATCATGTCGAGCTGCTGGCTGGGCGACACCTAACACATTATCGAGATTATTTCTCGAGTGGAGTCACTTTCCTCCTGGTTACTGGTTACCCCAGTCAATCGAGAGGAAATTAAGCTCGGTGTCAATAAACGCTTGCTGCGCCAGGCTCCCTAACCCGGAGATGCGTGCGCATTTTCTATTCTACTAGTAAGTTTCCCTTTTCAGGCGAACCCTAGAGAATTCCTCCGAGGCCCCCAGCACCTGACTCAGCGGAGGAGTCGAGTGCTTGGCTCAGTGTGTAGTCTGGTACGCCCATCTGGTCTACCCGCATACTGAGGTTCGGTGCCAGCTATGTGCAATCCCCTGTCTAGGTGATGCCATATGCATTATCCACCATGGTGTGTTCCCCCTATTCAGGCGGACCCATGTCTTCCCTAACCGCTAACCAGCTTATCATATGTAGCACTCCCCCTCAATAGGGCTAGTCCATATGCTCTCTTACCATCAAGTCTCCCCCTCCAGGTAGCAGGTGGTCTCCGCAGCGTCCTCCCCCTTTGGGGACTGGCACGCTTTCCCAACGTACTGTCGTATCTCTAAAATCCCTAGTCTATATTAGCTAGGTAAAAGCTCAATTACGACCCCCGATCTAAATTGTGTTATTCCCATGTAATGGTAATTTTTGGGCCTAGGGGACGTTGGAAGGTTGCGCTTTTGGTGATGTCAGTGCGCTTACGCATTGCTTGGCAAACTGCACATCAGGAGCGTGACGGGCTTAGCTGCTGTGGCGCTTTCCAGAACATCTCCCAAAAGTCTGTTTACAGACACACGTTGGAGTTCCCTATGAAGGGGAACGTCTGGTTACGTCCGTAACCCTCGTTCCCCGAATAAGGGAACGGAGACGTGTGTCTCCACTGCCACAGCACCTAAGTCTCCAGCTGGAAGCTGAGTGATCGGCTCTTCAGCGGGCAATTCTGAGGATCTGACTCCAGCAGCTGGCTTATATAGCCCTGATGAGCTCATCAGCCACAGCTGTGGAGCTCAGCTCCGCCAATTCAATAGGCATTTCATTGGCCCGTTTTCTTATCATCAGAAGCGATTGGTCGTCTGAAGTACTCCCAAAAGTCTGTTTACAGACACACGTCTCCGTTCCCTTATTCGGGGAACGAGGGTTACGGACGTAACCAGACGTTTTTATTCATATCTCACTTTTGTATTAGCAAGAAACAAGCATAGAGGATCAAGTTCTCCCTTTCTGAAATGTCTCTTTCAGTCTATTTAGCATTTTTTATGTTTAATTATTGAACCTCCAATTTTTTAGATTTCTCACTGTGGCTCATATTTGTATAGCTTGTTTAAGTTTAATGGAGTGCAACAATTAAAATTACATTGTGGTCATTGTTTTAATATGTGCAATAATGACAGTTAATATATGTATTTCAAAGGAAACATCCTTAGTTTTTTTAAGCTAAAGTGTTTTGATTTTGTTATACTTTAATTTGCCAATCTAGCAGAGAATGATTTGTTATAGTTGCTTTCACTTTTATGAAACAAATCATTTCACAATACTTGATTAATGATTGATGAAATTGAGTCATTTCTATAGAAACCCCTGATTCTCAAACTGAACCATTACCACATAAGGCCAACAAGCCATGACTGATGGGCTAGAGCTGATCCATGTGTTTATCCACTGACCTACAACATGCTGGGGCCGAGAGTAGCAGATGTGAGGATCAAGTTAGTAAATTACACATGTCATGAGTTCAACTGAGCACTTGAACTGCTCAACAAGAATGAATACTTCCTCTAATCACTGTTCTAATGGTTTATATCACAAAATCATGACCTGAAGTGTGAGTTTTTTTTTTTAGAAGAAGTATTTAATCTCATTTAAAAGACTGTTGTGATGCATCTGAATTACATCTGAATAAAAAACACATTTGACATGTTAAAATAGTACATTAGCATACATATAACTAGCATTAATTAAATTCAAACTAAATAAATCCACTATGTTGTTAATCTCACATGCTTGTATCAGTTGTATCACATCCATTCATAAGTCATTTCGTATGGCCTCATGGGATAGGCTAGTAGATGTCAGGATCACCAGCGGTCTAACCCTTATAGATTGCTGGAGAACATTCACTTTCACCAGGTCTGCAATTCTGCCACCATATGAACTACAACTCCCATCAGGCACCACATACACACACCTACTCTAGACTGATTACATGGACCATATAAACACCACACACACACACACACACACACACACACAGACACACACACACACACACCCACACACACACACACACACACACACACACACACACACACTGCTGAGTCTTGTTTTGCCTCATGTAACATTACTAAGCATTTTCCTTGTTTGTTTTGCCATGTTTCGATCCTTGCTTTGTATAACCGTTTTGATTCTTTGTAGCCTAGCCTGACTTTTTGCTTCTATTCTGACCACATATTTTGGATTACCTTTATGCTTCAGTTTGGATTTTGTTTTGACCATTGCCTGTCTGACTATTCTTATTATTAAAAGAACTGCACATGGATCCTCACCTCTGTTGTCAGCATCCTTACGTTACACAAGATTAGTGTCCATTGAATGCACACTGTAGAACCTCATTGTAAATAGCAGGTAATCTACTGTACGTAATTCTCACTTTCTGTTTTTCAAAATCTAATATTTCAGACATACTATTATACTCACATAAAATATGGAAGTATACAATTTCAGACACACTGTTCATTTGCTTGCTTATAGTTCTTGTTTTATTCTGTTGTATTGTTTCTTAGTATGTTTTCATTTGTCACCATAGCTACTCATTCTTTGATTTCTCACACCTGTGCTGTGTCCTAATTTGCCTACTTCTACATCCTAAAAGAATCTACTTTTTTTGTGAGAAAATAATGCACATACATTTGAGTGTATAGTTTAGCGTGTTCTATCTTGGGGACAAACTACTTCCTCATTGAAAGGCCATTACATGCCCTGTCAATCATCTTGACACATTTCTTTCATATTTAAGTTTTTACCATATTGAAAAAAGCAGCAGCAGGTTAATTTGCTATTAGCGAGTCTTTCATGCAGAGAAATCTCCTCAGGTATTTCCATAGTTATTCATTCAAGTTAATGGCCAAACATGCCTTTATAAAAGTATGGCCAGTTTATAAAAGTTATAAAAATAAATAAAAAGTGGAAAATTGTAATAATTTACAGTAAGTTTGATATTAATTAACAGTCATTTCAAACATATTTACCTCTAAATTGGTGTGTTGATGTCACGTTCGGTGTAGGGAAAGCAAATGTGGTAAAATATGGGTATTTATTTATAATAAAATAAAACAAAAAGCAAAACAAACTACCCCGAGGGGGAAAACATTAACAAAATACACAAACAAACTTGACTGGGCAGGCTGGGAGAGATTAGGGCTAGACAGAGCTGGACAAGGCAACATACGATGACGAACTGGCACAGGTCAGCAGACATGAGGAGAATATAAGCAGAAATAATTAATACACAAACAGGTGAACATAACAAACTAATAATGGGTTAACCTGAAGGTTGGGACTAGACAATAGACGGGAGAGCACAAGAAAACATCACAAGCCATGTGCACACGTAAAACAGGACAAGAACACACAATCAATGAGAGAACTCATTAACTGCGTGTTCACAAAACACGCCACTAAAGCACGCGGCCACAATGTAAACACCAAACCACGTGCTTAGACAACACCAACATAAACAGACGCAAGACATGAGCACATGATAAATGAAAACACCTTACCGTGTGCTCACACATGCAACGCACATGTTTCATCCCAGATTTATATATAATCAATCCAAGTTCGATTGATTATATATAAATCAGTTGATATTATTGATGCATTTATTGGGTAAAATTGCTACTTTTTTCTGTCATTCAATGTGTTTTGGTCATTATCAATGCACTGTCACTTAAATTGAGCATGAGCAGCGCAGCAAAAATAGACCCAGCGCCGAAACCATTGCGGCACTGCTGCTTCAGCGACGCTCAGGCCTCGCACTAACGCGCTGCTTCTGCATGCGGTATGAAAGCTCTAATTTGTTAACATGGATGCCGAAAAAACACGCGCTGCTCGCGCGCTGCTGACGCTTGCGGTGTGAAACAGGCGTAAGAATGAAACAGGCTCATCCTGGTTTTGCCAAGTGCTAGTTGCCTTAAGACCAACATTTTTTAATGATGACCCAGGGACAACAACTCATACAGAGGCACACAATGAAAAGGAGTGCTCGACTTGAGAAAACTCTAGCCAAGCACAACATACAGGACAAGACAGAACTAGTGTCTGGACTCTGCTACCAAAACAAGAATTTACAAGACCGGAGTAGCAGAACCCTGACAGTTGAACTTTTTATCTCTTATGCAAAATATCAGTATGTTCAAATTTCTGTTGGAATGATTGGGTTTTGTCTGCAAAATTTTGTAGAGCAACAGAATTGTCACCATATATATTTTAGAAAGCACATATCACACTGCTTTTTATAGATTTAACATATGGCTTTTGTGTCTCCAGAATGTGTCTGTAAAGTTTCAGCTCAAAATACCCATCAGATTATTTATTATACCTTTTAAATGTTGGAAATTTGAGCTGCTTGGACATTGTAGCTGTTTTTGTTGCCTGTGCCTTTAATGCAAATTAGCTAGTTCTCCCTATACACCGGTCCCAATTGTGTGCCAGTGAGTATAGCCTTCACATAGATAAACAGTACAATGACAGACAAGAATGAAGCAGATCTCTCTTACTACAATAAGAACTTTCCCAACTGTTATTTGATGTATTTGTTGTGGAGTTAATTCAAGCCTTTCTGCAATGATGAGTCACACACACTGTTGTTATAAAGTTTGCGCGTGTACACAAACACACACAAACACATACGTATTTAGCTTTGCACTGTTTTTGCATGGCAACTGTTACAGGGTACACAGTAATATCCACTGCTGTATGGACATCCGTTATGTTAATGTACAAAATAAACCTGATTTAAGTCCACAAACCAGGATAGCAGCATCTTCTTTTATAATTGTACTGACACTATGCAGCTGTGGTGATGAATTACGAATCAATTTTACTGTATTTATTACAAACATTCACTGTTTTAGAAACATTTTAAACTTGTAAAACTCATTTTTAAGGTGCAGGTGATCACAAAAAGCTAAGATCATTTAATCTCAGTTGCTTTGCACACATCCAGTCTTGTGGATATGATTATATGATACGGAGACAAGTTCGGTGGGCAGGTTAACAGGTGGAATGAGTAAAGAGCGTTGGGGGTGAAGTGGGGAGGGGGGATAATTTCTGCTACACTTTTATTTAGGCTTTTTTAGTATTTCTTTGTATAAAATGGGAAGCAGCAGTGAGAACATTTGTCTAAATGTCTCATTTTGAGTTGTGCAGAGATTGAAAACCACACATTTTTGAAACAACATGATGGTGTGAAATGAATATTAAGATATGTAAATATTGGGAGAACAAATGTGTGAGGGAAAGAGATAAGGAGACCATTCTACAGTATTTTTTATTTTATAACTTACCACAATAGGCAGCGTTTTTCTATACTGCACAGCATTCTGTCGATTTTCGGATGTTAAATCTGGTTTTAATAAAAAGCATTGTTATGATTTCATCATTGACATTTTTGTGCATTCGGATGGAAAATGCACTTCTGTCTTGATTTTGTTTTGCTAGCATTGTAGATGCTGTATTTCTGTTGTGCAACCATGTTTTTTTTTCTTCTTCTTTTCTATTTTTTTGCTTACCCATTTATACGACTTGGATAAACTTGCAGAGTCGGCATCTTGTCAAGGTGGTTCTCAGGTTTATTTCTGTCACAGTGGACAAATAGTCTGCCACTGTGTACTGTCCGTTTGGACTCAGATAGCATTACATATTTCCTTTTTCCACAAAGTTTATTTGTAGTGCTCCAGCAAATGCATTGTTGGTAAAAGCTACATTCAACATCTCAATTTGAAGTTTTTCAGTTTGCTGAGTTCTTGAAGTGTTTGTGAACTTTGCACTTAGACCAAAAGGAGCTTTAAACACTTATAAATTATCAATGAAAGTATCCTTTAATTATTATTGTATTTTTAACAAATAGGCTGTAAAATGATTTTATTGTACAGGAGCATTTTTAAGAAACCATAATATTAATAATAATAATAATAATAATAATAATAACAATAATAATAATTCCTTACATTTATATAACACCTTTTTGGACACTCAAAGCGCTTTAAACATTTTTAGGGGGAAACTCTTCATCCACCACAGTGTCCAGCATCCACCAGGATGATGTGACAGCAGCCATATTGCACCAGACCGCACACCACACACGAGCTGATTGGTGGAGAGGAGACAGAGTGATTAAGCCAATTATGATATAGGGATGGTTAGGAGGCCATGATGGACAGAGGCCAGTGGGCAAATTTGGCCAGTATGCCGGGGTTAAACCCCTACTCTTTTTTGAGGGACATCCTGGGATTTTTTACGACAGAGAGTCAGGACATTGGTTTAACGTCTCATCTGATAGATGGCACTCATTGAGCAGTATAGAGTCCCTATCAATATACTAGGTCATTAGGATCCACACAGACCACAGATTGAGGGCCCTCTGCTGATCTCACTAACACCACTTTATAAGGGCTCACTAACTTTATTAATTTTTTCAATTGTATTTTTTTGTACATTTTATTGAACTGTACTGTATCATGTTGGGTAACATAGCATAGCAATGTCATATGGGAAAACATAGCATTAGGAAAATTAAGAAAAACATCTCCTTATAATTACAAATAGCAGGAGAGTGATTTATCTTGACTATTTGGGCACTTATTTTCATATGCTGCTATTATATATGTAAAATTATGCATAATATATATTATTTTCTCCATGACTTGTCAGATGTATTGGACATTTTCAATAAATAGGGGTATCACACCAAAGGAAAACAAAACGTTGCAATTTATGGCAGTTATAAAAAGTTAAATATGTAAAAAAATTAAATCAATCTGTAAAAAAAAGATGCATGACAGGAGCATCACATGTGGGCTTCAGTGACATGATCTTGAATGGGTCCTTCAACTAATTAAAGTTTTTAAATGGAATTGGCATATATTGTAGTGTGACACCAGAGCAATTTGTTCAGGAATAGATAAGATTTATTTTTTAATTCATAAAAGTTGGACAATGGAAGGAATACTTTGAGGATCTCCTCAACCCCACTGACATGTCTTTCATTAAGGAAGCAGAGACTGGGGATGCAGAAGTGGATGCACCCATCACCCAGTGGCAAAGCAGCGGGGGTGGATGAGATTCACCCTGTGTATCTTAGGTCTCTGGATATTGTGGGGCTGTCTTGGCTGACAGGAGGTCAAGGACAGTACCTCTGGACTGGGCAATAATTTTTAAGATAGGGGGCCGGAGGGTGTGTTCCAGCTATAAGGGGATCACACCCCTCAGCCTCCCTGGGAAAGTCTATGCCAGTGTACTGGAGAGGGGGATTCAGACTGTGCTTGAACCTAGGATCCAGGAGAAACCATGCGGTTTTCATTCAGGCTGTACACTGGACCAGCTCTATACCCTCACCAAGGTGCTCGAGGGTTCATGGGTTCATGGTTCTCCAAGTCCACAAACCACATGTGGCCTGGTTGGGCATACTACCAGTTCACTTGTGTTTTGTAAACTTAAAGGCATTCAACAGTGTCCCTTGTGGCATTCTGTGGAAGGTGCTCTGGGAGTATGGGGTCAGAGGTGCTCTTTTAAAGGCTGTCTTGTACCTGTATGAGCAGAGCAGAAGTGTGATTAGCATTGCTGGCAATAAGTCAGATTTGTTTCCAGTGCATGTTGTACTCCGGCAGGGCTGCCCTTTGTCCTCAATTCTGTTCATAATTTTTATGAACAGAATTTCTATGCACAGCCTTGGGCCGAAGGGGGTCCGGTTCGCGGACAACAGGATTTCATCTCTGTTTTTCACAGATGATGTTGTTCTGTTGACTTCATCGAACATGGACCTTCAGCATGCACTAAAGTGGTGTGCTGTCGAGTGTGATGTGGCTGGGATGAGAATTAGCACCTCCAAGTCAGAGGCCATGGTGCTTCACGGGAGGAAAAAAGATGGTTTGCCATCTCCAGGTTGGAGGAAAGATCTTACCCCAGGTGGAGGAGTTTGACTATCTTGAGGTTTTGTTCATGAGCGAGAGAAGGATGGAACGTGAGACAGGCAGATCGGTGCAGCGGCAGCAGTAATGCGGTCGATGTACCGGTCCATTGTGGTAAAGAAGGAGCTGAGCCAAAAGGTAAAGCTCACGATTTACCGGTCAATCTACATTCCTACTCTCACTTATGGTCATGACCGAAAGGACAAGATCTCAGATATAAGTAGCTAAAATGAGTTTCCTATGCTGGGTGGCAGGGCACATCCTTATGGATAGAGTGAGAAGCTCTGTCACCCGGGAGGAGCTCGGAGTAGAGCCACTGCTCATCCACATCAAGAAAAGTCAGCTGAGGTTGCTCGGGCATCTGTTTCGGATGCCTCCGGGATGCCTACCTAGGGAGGGGTTCCGGGCATATCCCATTGGAAGAAGGCCTCGGGAAAGACCCAGGACACGCTGGAGGGACTATGTCTCTCGGCTGGTCTGGGAATGCCTCGGGATCCCCCTGGAGGAGCCGGAGGAAGTGTCAGGGGAGAGGGAAATCTGGGGCCATTGTGTTCATTTACTTTTCTGGGACCATGTCGTGCTGCCTCCATGACCCGGCCCCAGAAAAGTAAATGAAAATGGATGAAAAGTTTAAATTTATTAAACTTTATTAGACAGTCACATTATACGACATTTTTGAGGTTCGGCTTAAAAATGTAAAATAATTAAATTTAAAAACACAGCAGTTTTTATAACAAAAGATCCAATGAAGACAAAGATATGTTTAACAATTTAATGCATTTTAAACGATAACAATACAAATTACATTCATTTTTATTATATACCATGTCATATTTCAGGGAACAACACTGCCAAAAAACAAAGACTAACCCATGGAGAAATTTTCTCTTTCCTGTTTGACTCCAGATTAATGAAGCATTTAAATAGAGATCTGACAGCAGTTCAGCATCATCGAACACCAAAGCAGAGAAGCACATGGCGTCACCTCCGCAGGCACATGATGTCAATTGGAGGTTTGTTCTTATTAAATTCATCAAATTCAGTTATCATTAATGTAGGAACAGACGGCTGTTCAATGAAAGTACACGGGAAATATTAGATTAAGTCCTGTCAGTTCCCATTTGCATGCAATGTTTTAATTCGACAGGCCAGAGCTATTTTTGCAGTTGTCTGGAGCATCAAGGTGCTTGTCGAGTTTGTTTACTGTTTAAAACATTTACTCCATTTGCAACTGAACCAGAGCGATAACGTTTGTCTTGCACTTTCGGATTGCTCGCTCACACATATTTAACACGATTTCTAAATGTGGGAACACCAAAGACCTTTTTGTAAAAAATAAAGCTGATTTTAATTGCAACAGACTAACCCTGACCTTAAACCATAAAGAAAACCGCTTCCATTTTTAGTCATTATTTGCTTTATATAAAAATAGCTTTTCTTGAAGACACCCTCATAATGATTAACCTAATTTATTGAGACTTTTTTGTGTGTTGGAAGCACAGTGTGAGTATGATGTAAATCAGAAGGTAGATTCAGTTACATCACGTCCAAAGGCAAAATAAAGCAGCTGTGACAGCAGTTAGAGTGTTTTATGTGAAGAGCCAGAATGTCATATACTGTATTTGTCACTGCGGGATTAGGTGTTATTTTGGATTTGTGACAATGGTGATATTTTTAAAACACCACAAGTCTGGCGTGTGAAGAAAAAGAGTACTATAACCATTTTTTAGAGCATTTTTTGCAGAAAATGACAATACAATACAAAATATAATATTTTTTTATACCTGAAATATTAGATGACGAGAGACACTTTTTTTCTTTTTCTATTTAGATTTACTGAATTTTTAAAGTCTGTCTTTGACAAACTACAGAGGTCTGATAGAATTGTATTTTAAACAATCCAGGCTTATTGGAAATATGTGCCCAGGTCTACTTTTTCGAGAACTGAAAAAAACATATGCTTGGCTACACGTGCTTGTAGTTTTTGCGGCTGTCGTGTACATTTTTGACAAACTCAAATATGTTACTGGGGCACAAATCGTAAAAATCGCAAATCGTGCTAAATTGTATGAATGAGATTGTACAAATTCATGCAGATTAGCCACTAAATCAATAAGCTATGAATTGCCATGAGATAGGGTTAAATCCTCCAACGTGAATCAACTTCCTGTGAAAACAATGTAGAATATCTTCACACAGACTAAACAGGTGTCTGTTATGTGAACCCATCTGTGTGTGTGTTTCTATCTTTCTTTTCTTTCTTTCTTTCAGCCAATCTCCGTTCAGCCCATTTCTGGGTCTAGCAAGAGCACTTTTAGCTTAGCATCAATTATTTTATTGGATTAGACCATTATCATCTCGCTCAAAATTGATCAAAGTATAACTAGTACTAGTTCTGTGTCCATACTCACTGTCTTTATCCTTAGCCACTATCCCCTATATTAGTAAACTAATATAGTCCAATTGAAGGACTGAATGAAAATTCAAGCACTCAGTACACAGGAAAGGATACTGTTTTGTTTGTGCTTTGCTGGTTGATAAATTATTCAGATGTATTCAAAAAAAATTTAGTCAGACCCTGTGATAGTTTTAGCAAGCTGTCTATTAGTAATGAAACAAAGTATTTAGATTTCTGTCATCTGTTGTTAATTTTGTAATAAATTTGTAGTGCCTATTCATTTTTTTCACTGCATTTATTTTATGTCTAATTCTATAAATTCATGTTAAACACTACTTTGAGACATTGTTCACAGCTAAAGAATGTTGAATAAAAATTTGGTGGTGAAAAATGTTTTTTGTGCTAATTTAAGAGCAGTTAAAACAGACCAATCAAATTTGAATGGGAACACTAAAGTAAGGGGTGGGATGTGAACACAACAGGAGGGTTAAAGCATTTTTAGCATTTCTTTTTTTGAGGAAAATAACAATTGATAAAGCAAACTTAAATGACAACATTTTAATTCAAAATTGTGGTAAATGTTGTAGTTTACAGAGTAAAACAAAAGTTACTTTATTTTATTTACAATATTTAAGGTCTGAAATGTTAGATGCAAATAACTGCTGTAAATGATATATATTTTTTAAGTTTTTTTTGTTTGTTTGTTTGTTTAATTCTGCTGTTCTGCGGGTTGAAAATTAGAAAAATGCATTACCAATCTTAAGCCAATTGTAATAATTTGTTTAGGTTCAGTTTGTAATTTCCAGACCAGAGTATGCGCTCCAGCTTGGCCCCACCCTGATACACAAGTCATTGGTATATCATATAGAAAAAAACAAATGAACATTTTACTCAATCACTCACATACATAAGGGGAATCCAGTCAAAACACAAATTTGTAATTTCAGCTACATCAATACTCTTTAGTTTTACTTAACCAAGTTATCTAATTTACAGTAAAAAATAAAAAGGTCAATCTTGAGGGGAAATGGAGATTTAGAGTAACAACAAGATAAATTTATGTTTACCCAGCAAAGTGCTGTTATTTCTGAAAAATCAAGTGACACTAAATACTGTAGTAATGGCTGCTGTGATTATGTATTGCTGTTTTTTATTTTTATGAATGTATTATATTTAACAAGACAATGTTACTATGTTAATGTTATTATTTTGATCAAAATGAAATATTTAGCATGAGAGACTTCCTACATAAGTCACTTCTATAAATAAACCTGATAGACTGTCATTTGAACACATTGCTTTGCTGAACATTTTGTAATAATGTGATCAACTGCTATGTCACAAAAAAGTGCTAAACATCATGGAATTATTACATCAAATTGTATCTTCAAAACTTTGACTTTAAATCTTCAACAGCACACTTTCTACATACTCAAAATATGTATTTTCTGACAGTGTTACAGCTTCCTTAGCAAATTGTCAGAGCTGAACAGATGAATTATTCAGGCAGATATCAACATGCGCAGGTTTTCTGACATGCTGTTTTATTCAAATGCACAACTATGCAATGTAAATAATAGACAAAATAAATAACTCAGGCTAAAAACTGCTTCATTTGATGCAAACAATTTATGCCAACAATCTTTTTTTATGACTAGCTTAACATATTTGTGAGTTGTATGCTTCTTAAATGTTTCTCAAAAGTTGGTTAGCAAGTAGGTTAGCAAATGCACATAGTGTAACAGCTATAATTTTAAAGTACTGTATTCTCCATTTATTAGTATATGAATAGAGGTAAGACCAGTAATTAATAAAGTCTGTGCTTTTATTCTTTCACTTCAAACATTATGAGCTATAAAAATGTACTAATCCCCTCACACAAGTGCTAGAAAATGCAAACTTTTATTGTTATTGCTTTTCTTGGGTCCACTGTTTCTTTTTCTGACAGAGAAATGACAGTTTAATTCAGTGTTGACAAAGTAATTTGTGCAAAAAAGGAGGGTATTAAAAAAAGACAGAAAAAGGTGCATGTGCAAGCACTTTGTGTAAAAGTTGGAAATGTGGAGAATCCCTAAATCTGTAGGAACACTAATTAATAAAATGTTTGGAATAGCAAAAACAGCTAGGCTGGAGTTTAGTTAAGAAGACATTATATTAAGTCAGCAATTCTTGCCAAATGTTAAAGTATTATTTGCAGTCAACATTCCAAATGGCTATACAGACTGGACTACTAAACACAAATCTAGTCAATAGCCTATTATTATTTATGTAAAGTTGGAGTGGGTCAGCTAAAGAAAATGGTAAATCAAGTTATGTTTTGATTAGTGAATAGAAATTATTATTATTATTTTTTTATTCTAATCAAAAAATCAGCGGAAGATGTTACTAAATAAAAATTATCTGAAATTGAATTTTTTTTGTAGTTATTCTTACTGCAGCTGCCAATTTGAATGTTATTACTCATTTGAATGGGCCTTATCAGTGGTTATCAGCTGATAGATATGAGCCAGTAGGGGCTGTTCTCATTCATCCACGTGGTTAACAAGAATCATTTATAATTTTTATTCAAATGTCCTATTAATTTTATTTTATTAACGTCTACCCCAACCCTAAACCTAACCGTCACAGTAATGTAAAATCAGATCTGGAT
>CAIGQZ010000690.1:10162266-10195222 GCA_903798205.1 Danio tinwini | reverse complement strand
GTGTGTGTGTGTGTGTGTGTGTGTGTGTGTGTGTGTGTGTGTGTGTGCATCTGCTTTCATGAAAACAAATCTCTCTTCTACCTGAACTGCTATGAAAACAAACATCCACAAGCTACAGCATCTGTTTGCTGCAGCACAGAGCACATTAAACGGCTTCTGTTTGCGTGACTTCAGATTAGCATTACACCAAATTATGATGAACAATTTGTTAATATTTGCAATCTTAATGGGATATGAGGGTTAGCAAAGCAAACACTGAATGTCTGTGTCAACGCAGTGTTTAAACAGCCTCTGTTGAATGTCATGGGCTTTTCTAAACACTCTCAGTGCTGCTTTAACAATGTGTTTCTGAAGCAAATGCACATTATTTTTCATATCTTAAAAAAGGAAACAAATTAGTCACAGGTGACGGTTTAAATGACATTTCAGCCAAATTTTATGTCATATTTAGTCTCACTCCAAACCCAAGTAAACAAGCACAAGGGTTGCCAAGTTTCAAAAAGTAGTTCTTATGACTCATCGTGAGTAATATTTCAAGTCGTCTGAAGCCATACAGTACCAAAATTTAAATTATTACTCACAGAAAATCTTCCCTTCAGTCACAGATCTCAAATATCTCTGCATCCACATTTAAATAGGTCACCTCAAAAAAACATTAAGCCAGGTTTGACGTCAATAGTGACACATGAGGGAACCAATGATGGTGCAAAGCTTAGCTTGACAACTGTACTGTACCTTTACGTGCAGAAAAATGTCTAAATTAAGATTTGAACTTAAAAAAGTGCATATAACATATTTAAGATTATTTTTTATAGCTAGGGGTGGCAGTATTAGTTAAGTAGTTAGCATGTTTGCCTCACAGCAAGAAGGTCGCTGGTTCGAGATCTGGCTGGACTATAGGAGCCCTTTCTACAGTATGTGGAGTTGATGCATGTTCTCCATGTGTTCATGTAGGTTTCCTCTGGGTGGTCTGTTTTCCCCCATATTACAAAGACATGCGGTATAGGTGAATTGGATAAATGTTATTGCTGGAAGGGTATCCACTGTGAAAAACAATTGGCAGAAAAATTGGTGGTTCATTTCGCTGTAATGACCCCTCATAAAGCAGTGAATGAGCCAACGATGAGTGAGTGAGTGAGTGAAATAACTAAGAAAGACAGTATTTTAACTATGAGGATGTGGCAACAGAGGTGATGTTCCACTTTCAGCTTCATTATCAAAAACGGTCAGAGGTCAAGACAGGTGCAAACAACAATGTAAAGGGTAATCCAAAAACGGTAAATCCAATAGACAGGCAGAGGTCAGAGCGGATGCCAAACAATCATAAAACAAGAAACACGTGTGAAGTTCAGGATGCAAAACAATGTCAAACAGTGAAGGTGTGTGAGTGTGATGCTTAAATAGTGTGTGTAATGAGATTGAGATGAGATTGAATGAGATTCAAAGCATGATGGTAGGTGTAGTCTCTAGTGAGTCTGGTGGGTACTCCAACTAGAGACTCATAACAAGTATAATTGGCAGATGAATTACTAGATATTCACATCTATTTGACTTTGTTTATATAATTGTTTAATTAATTACATAATTTTTCAAACATTTCCCGGTGATGGGTTGCGGCTGGAAGAGCATGCACTGTGTAAAACATATGCTGGAATAATTGGCACTTCATTCCGCTGTGGCAACCACTGGTAAATTAAAGAACTAAGCCAAAAGGAAATGAATAACTTAATTTTTTTAAATACATTTATTACAACATTTTTTATTTAAGGCGTAAATATGTTTATTGTAAAATAAACTAGGCTATAATACAGTATTTCATTCATTCATTCATTTTCCTTTGGCTTAATCCCTTTATTTATTAGGGGTCGCCACAACGGAATGCAGCGCCAACTTATCCAGCATATGTTTTATGCAGCGGATGCCCTTCCAGCTGCAACCCAGCACTGGGAAACACCTATACACTCTCACATTTACACACATAGGCTACAGCAAATTTAGCTTATTCAATTCACCTATAGGCAATCAGCGACCTTCTTGCTGTGAGTCGACAATGCTTAACCACTGAGCCACCGTGCCACCACTATTATTTTATTCCATAAAAAAAAGATGTGTCCGCATCTAATAAAGTTTGTAAAAAAGCATTAAATGCAAGAAGAGTGTGCTTTCATGTTTTCAAATTGCAAAAATAAAATATAAAAAAATTGATAAAATGGTACCATTGTTAACCGAAACGCATATTTATGTGAAAACACTATGATTATTCTGACAATGTATTCAATTAAATTTAAATATTTATTCCTGAAAATATGGTGAAACTTGGTTTGAATGATAGTGTTAGTATGAAGAATGACAATTAATTAGTATTTTGGTGGCACCACAGTGATCTTTAAATAATAAAAGTATTTTAATATGTTGTCAAATGATTTTGTTCTGGGTGGTGAGGTGGAACAGTGAGTAGCGCTGTCACCTCACAGCAAGAAGGTCGCTGGTTCGAGCCTAGGCTGGGTCAGTTGGCATTTCTGTGTGGAGTTTGCATGTTCTCCACATGTTCGCGTGGGTTTCCTCTGGGTGCTCCGATTTCCCCCACAAGTTCAAAGACTTGCTCTATAGCTGAATTGGGTAAGCTAAATTGTCCTTAGTGAATTTTTGTGAATGAGAGTGAATGAGTGTTTCCCAGTGATGGGTTGCAGCTGGAAGGGCATCCGCTGCGTTAAACATATGCTGGGTAAGTTGGTGGTTCATTCCACCGTGGTGACCCCTGATTAATAAAGGGACTAAGCCAAAAAGGAAAAGAATGAATAAATGAAGGATTTTGTTCTGGACATACCTGACAAATTCACATTAATTATTTATTTTTTTTAGACTGAATTACTGCACAGTGGGTGTTTCTGTTATCTATGTTAAAATATGCATCAGCGCATCTTGCAAATATACATCTGATTATGTTGTAAGATTTAAATTAGTAAATGTTAAAAGTGAGTTTAGCTGAATGCAAATTTACTATCCATCCATCTGTCTGTTTTGTTATTTATATTCAATCAAAAGACAATACAATTGATCACTAAACACCTTTTAAAGAAATGTGTATAAAGTATAAATTTGCACTCTTGGAGTTTTACAGGTGAACTAGAAAAAGCTGAGAAACATGAGCACCCACGCACGTAAATCCACAGAGTCTTCCAACAAGAATTCTAATGTTCCTGTAGCACCGGCTGTGATTCTCTATCCTGAGGGAATGTTTGCAGTCTCCATCTGGGACGAGAGTTTCTGATTAGACTTCCTCCATTCACATCTCAGACTGTTTGCTGTGTGTGATGAGAGGTCGCATGTCGAGTCGCTTTAAGGTCAAAGAGAGTTAATGAGGCCGAGGCTGCTGAAGATGTTCAGGGATTTCACACAGAATGAAACAATCTGATATCCACGACTCTAATTAAAATTCAATTAACTCAGATGGAGTTAGCATGCATGAGGAGCAGTTCACACACAGGATACGGGCGGTTCAATGCCAGAAAGCTCACAATAGCCTTTTTTTATTCTTTCCTTTAGGAATTTATCAAGGTCCTATAAGTTAAAGGAAAAGTTTGACATGAACTGATTACTCATAACTGTTTTATTTACATGCTGTTTCAGAAAATGTTTCAGAAAAGTTCCAGAAAATGATGCTGAACTATATGTGAAATATGTGAACTATACAGAACACAATTTTGTGGGGGTGGGAGTCCTCAAGATTGAATATTTGCATGATACATGTGTCACAATACACTAAAAAAACGACCTTTGCTGCTTGTTCAAACTACATATTTAAAATGAGTTGAAACAACACAATGCAACTTAATTGTTTTATGTTTAATCCACTTAAATTTGTAAAAACAATTGAGTTAACCTAATCAGTTTGTATTGGGACAACATGTAAGAATTGTGTGGAACCCAGCATTTTAACAGTGTACAATATTTGCATTATTAAATATATTGCAGTTGTCTGTGGTATACTGTAATTTGTTAACTGTTTCCCACTGCAAATCACATTCCCAAAGGAAAACCATGGCAACATAAGTTTTAACTAAACAGAAACATTTCTCAGTTAATCTCACTTATTTCGTTGCTGCGGTGCAAAATGGGATTATTAAGAAGACAAACTGACCAACCCTCTAATGAAAAACAGTCCTAAATTTTGTATGCACATTTTAGCAATGCACTGTAGGTGAACCCACTCACCAAAGAAAAAAGAAAAAACAAACAACTCAAGACAAGCACTTAGTGAAGTTTTTGTTCAACTAAAATGTCAGGGAGGCTTAAAGAGCCCCTATTATGGGTTTTTAAAAATTACCTTTCATGCAGTGTGCAACACAGCTCTAAGTGAATGAAAACATCCAGCTGAGGTTTAAATCTGAAAATGCACCATGTTTAAAAATACAGATTTTTTAATAAAAGATTCGACTCTCGTTTGATTAAATACTTGTTTAAATGATTCATTGTTCATGAGGATCTTTTGCCAGTGCATATTTACGTAGACACGGAACAATGCCAAATATGAAGTGCCGGTTCCAGTACGTAAACGTGAATGTGCCTTTACCTTCAAATGTTATCAGAGTGTGGGTATGTGTGGGACTATAGATGAGTGAACATTAATGAGTGAACGTTCTGGTGATTAATGCAAGAATCTACCCTGAAATGGGGAATAAAGGAAGGATCAGGAAAGACTATTGATGTACAGTATGGGACTTTGTCAGAGCTTGACAGAAACTTTATCATTACACAGTTCATGGATCATTTTTCTTCCACATTTTACAAGTGTAAGTATGTACGATTAAAATGGCTGCCTTAAATATGTATTTAATTGTGTTTTTTTCTTGTAATTGCCCCACGAAGTTTGTACCATATTTGGTTAACTCTTTATATTCACATACCATGTCTAAAGCTTGTTTATGGGGGCTTAAATATGTTTGTGAGCTCGTGATCCTCTGCCATTTGCCATTGCTATGGTCATCGTCAGCTGTTCCTATACACTTGTGGCATGGTCAAGTTTCAAAATAGTTCAGCTTTTGCCACTGTCTGGATTAATTCTGTATGTGTGTTGTTGTTATTACTTATGGTTTAGAATAGAGCAATGCTGTTGTTTAACTGCATTGCTTTAATGCACTCCTGCATTGGGCTCATACATACTGTATACTCTAAACTCTGACTATTTTGGAAAATTATTTTACCACTGTATTATTAATGGAGTTTCTATACTTGCCTGCTACTCCTGACAGTGCTTGCTTTTACACGGAAGTTCATCTTGTTTTATGCTTGAACCACTAACAGAATGCTGAAGTCTGTTTAATTGATTATATTTGAATTACATTACACCATCGATGCTGTAAAAGGAACCTAATGAAATTTTAAATAGTCACATTATCCATTCACCGGACATTTATCCGTGGTTGAAAAACACTTGCTGTGCATATTCTCCCATAATGGTCAGGACACCAGCTAAATTTGAGGGATTTTATGAACAGTTGCAGGAAGGACATTTGTGTCTTCTATTAGAATGGAATTTATACAACTTTAAGTCTGTGTGTTGTTCTGAAAGAAACAAACAAAAATAAATAATTAAATCAGCAGTGATGTTGATTAAAAAAATATTAAGATAGCAAAAAATGTTTACAGTGTACTTTTGTTTTCATGTTATACAAAATACTGTCATGTAAACATACCCAGAATGGTAATCTTGCTCAAAAGCATATGTAATAAGGTCAAACTATGCAAGATTGTGTCTTCTCTAAATTTTCTGTGTGTGTCTTTATTAAATCCTAACCATATTTAACAGTAAACGAGGGTTTGCATTGCATTAGTGTTGTTTAAGCTCTCCAGAAATGTCCATCCCTGTAGATTCCAACATAAGCACAGCGCTGTAACACACATTTTCAGTTGCTTTTACAAACGGAGGGTCAGTTGTATCAAAGTGATTTTCTCTGGTAATGGACAGATGCGGCTGATAGATCTTAATTTATGCTGAACCATGGAGAAAGGGCAAATGTGTGCTCTCCGTCAGAACTCAGCGCGTCATGTGGCTCTTCAGATGTTTGTTGATGAGCTGTAAAGGTTTCAGGTCTTTAGCGCCATCAGCACATGTATTTTCCAATGCTGCAGCAGACACTAATGAAAACTAATGGCACCTCTTAGTCTGTTGCTCCAGCGCACATTCGCAACACCAGCGGCTACAACAAGCCGCTTTCAATTAACCGCATGTCTTCCGCACAGCTCTTATTCACAAAAACCTGACCACTGTGTTGCTTGAGGGATCGTTTCCGATGTAAACCTGTCAAATCAGCATTAAGCATCAGAGCAATCATTTGTTTAATTGGATAAAAAGTATTTAAACTCCCAGAAAATTTTGCATGTGATATGTTTAGAAATATCAAGCTGACAAATTCGATTAGCATTTAATAGCTAGTTTAGAGGCATGATGTTAGTTGTGTGATAGCACATTTATTACACAATTTAATCATTTTAAACTTCATAGCCGGTTGATGACTGATAATTTGCCTCTAATGATTTATCTGATGCTTAATTCTAATTTGGCAGTTTTACAATAGAAACAGACTGTTTTCAGTGTAGAACTAACAAATTTGCATTAAGCATCAGATGTCATTTGTTTAATTGGATGAACTGCTTTAAATAATGTAATAGAGTAAATGTAATTAATAAAGTAATAATGTGATATTTTTTTAAATATCAAGCAGACCGATTCGATTAGCATTTAATGGCTAGCTAATTCATTGAATGATTTAATCATTTCAAACTTCATGGCCGGTTGATGACTGATAAATGTGCCTCCAATGATTTAACTGACGTTTAATGCTAATTTGTCACTTTTTCAATGGAAAAAAATGGCTGTGTTCCTTATCTAAAATTTCCAAATTTACTTTAAGCTTCAGATTTGGTTAACTGCATTGAAAAAAAGGTTCTGTTAATTAGCAGCACGTATTTTGGGGTTTTACATGGGGTTTTCCAGCCTGATCTCACGAGGAAAGGTATTTTTACGTTTTGTCAGTTTAGTGGCTATTCGTACGAGTTCATACGTACGAAAATGTACGATTTAAAAAGGAGGCGTGGCACCTAACCCCAACCGTCATTGGGTGATGAGCAAATCGTACCTATTTGTACGAATTAGATCGTACAAATTCATACGAATTAGCCACTAAATCAAAAAGTTACGAATTGCCGTGAGATTGCGTTTTTTTATGGTTGTCAATTGTATTGTGGAAGTTTTATCTCTGCTCTGTCAACTTTTAATGCTAAAAAATCAACACTGCAGATTAACATAGCGACTTTTATTGACATTTTACTAGTTTGAGACAAGATATTGGTTAAGAAATAATATAGAGAGAATTAAGTCTGTAATATCACAGAAAAAGTACACCAGTTTATTAACAAGTACCATCATTTACAACACAAACACACACTATAAATCACTTCAAACTATTAAAAAAAGAGTCATTTTTAACACCAAAAGCTTTTAGAGGAAAGATCAAGGTCCCATAATGCAATTTAAAAGCATTAATAAGTGGGAAAAAGATATGAACCCACAAATACGGAAAACTGTTTATTAATTCATTCATTTTCCTTTGGCTTAGTTACTGTGAGTTATTCACAGTGTAACGAAACGGCAACTTATGCAGCACATGTTTTACACAGCTGCAACCCAGTGGGAAACATCCATACACACTCATTCACACGCATACAATACGGAAAATTTAAGTTAACCAATTCAGCTACAGTGCTCAGCATATATGAGTACACCCCTCACAAATGTCTCATTTAAATTAATATTTTCTATTGACCTTATTCTTCAATGCAGAAGTGAGCCTGTTTCTGCGATAGATTTAGAACTTCTGATTCAGTTGCCTATGGGAGAAATGACTAAGAATACTAAACGGCAGAAAAAGGTCAAACCACTTGCTCTACAAACAAGTGTTTGCATGACTATACAGACCAAGAAGAAAAATATAATAAGAAAATGTCAGTTTGCAACATCAAGCAGCGTGACAAGCTGTTTTTAACATCTAAAAGTGAATGAGACAGGAAGTCTCAAGCCAAAAAGATTCAAATGTCCATGCCCGCTCGTACACAGAGTATAAGGTGAATAGGATGCTTTATAATATTATATTTGTGCATTATATTTGTGCATATACTGTACATATACAGTTTAGTCAGTACTGAAGCCAAATCTGGAGATAAATGAACAAAATAACTTACAATAATGGTTCAAAAATGAGTAGCATAAATATTATATATAAAATTTATATATATAAAAAGAGAAATAAAAAAATATATATATTTTTTTTAAATGTTGTAGTTTGACATATGTTTTGCAATATTTATGAATTTAAATATATTATCTTCCATTTCTAAAGATGTTGTGACTGAAATATTATTTTAATAAATATATCTGTTTAATAAATCTGTTTTGTTCAAATGCACCAATGTATATTACCCATATTCACTGAGAAATAGATACAAATATTAATTTTCAAAATGGGGTGTACTCATTTATGCTGAGCAATGTGTAGTGGATGTCTTTGGACTGTGGGGGAAACCGGAGCACCTGGTGAAAAACCCACGGCAAACACGTGGAGAACATGCAATCGAGAGAGAGAGAGAAGAATGTTCAAATGTGTTGTCTTTGGTTTTGATTGGCACTTTGCAGTACAGTTTATCTTAGTACCAGCGATCCGTAGCAATTGAGGGCTTGTTTGCCACAAGACTGTTTCATTAACACAAGAAAAAAAAATCAATTTACAGCTGGCATTTTTCCTGCTAATTTAGTTCTTGTTCCTGGGTAGAAACATGTTTGTACACTGATGGTTGCTGTTCGACTCAGAATGACGCAATGCGGTGTGGATGTGTTTCAATTCTCAAGGGCTTTAGTCTTTTGGGGGTTAATTTTCTAAAGGGAAATTTTATCAGTCCTTGTTAGAGCCACAGTAATTTAGTAAAGAGACTGGTCTCAACTAGTCTCCATTTTCACAAACAAAACAGCATGCATTTTGTTGGTCTATGCAAACAAAGCAGCAGGGAAGAACATCAATGCATCCTCTGAATAGACGTGGAAGTGAATTATTTTTGTGATATTGAATTGACTTTGTGTTTGCAGGAGTTCAGTGTAGATCAAATGATGACTTAAGACTCTACATTTTGATTACATCGGCAGCATTTGTAGGCATCACAAAATGCTAAAAACCACATGGTAGCAAATGCAATATTGTATTTCAGTTTGTTATGTATTGTTAATTCTTCCACAGCTACCAAACATATAATTCTCATTCCAGAATTGCAGGCACATTTCAACCATTTTCCATTCATTTTACTTAAACTGGAATCACATACACCAAATGTATAATTTACTGTACATTTACATTTAGTCATTTAGCAGATGCTTTTATCTTTTGGGCATTTAATAAGAAGAGGTAATACACACAAGAAATGATAGTTTCCTATCGGAATAATCGATTATTTTGCGGCTCCCGAAAAATATATCTAAATCTGTAAATCTTCTGTTGAAGTGGGATAAGTAAGGACCAGGGAACACGTTGGAAGACCGCGCCTCTGGTGATGAAGGTGCAGTCATGCTCTCTTTTGCCTGGCAAACCTCGGGAGCGAAGGTAAGGTTCAATCATTATGGCGTTTTCCATACATTTCCCCATAGGGGAAGTTTCCACATAGCATTGAAGTTCCCCGTCCGAAGGGGAACGCTCTGGTTACTAAAGTCTTATGCTATGTCCCTTCGCCATAATTGTTGCCCCTTGGCTGTTGAGGTGGAAGTCTCTTCAGCTAAAAAAAGGATGCTTTGGCTTGCTTGCTTGGGCTCTTATAGTTAAACTAATTGCAACGAGCCTCAGCTGTGCAAGCTGATGCTGCCAACTCATTGGCATTTCATTGGCCTGTTCATGTAATGTAATGTGTATTTATATAGCGCATTTATTGTGTATGCCCATACACCCAAAGCGCTTCACAATCATGAGGGGGGGGGGTCTCTCCACACCACCACCAGTGTGCAGCATCCACTTGGATGATGCAACAGCAGCCACAGGACAACGGCGCCAGTGCACTCACCACACACCAGCTATAGGTGGAGCGGAGAGACAGTGATAGAGCCAATTTGGTGAATGGGGATCATTGGGAGGCCATGATCGTAAATGCCGAGAGGGAATTAAGCCAGGACACCAGGGTTACACCCCTACTCTTTACGAGAAGTGCCATGGAATTTTTTTATGACCACAGAGAGTCAGGACCTCGGTTTAACGTCTCATCCGAAAGACAGCGCCCACTGACAGTGTAGTGTCCCCTTCACTTTCACTAGGGCATTAGGACTCACAAAGACCACAGGTTGAGCGCCCCCTGCTGGCCTCTCTAACACCACTTCCGACAGCAACCTAGTTTTCCCATGTGGTCTCCCATCCAGGTACTGACCAGGCTCAGCCCTGGCTCAGCCCTGTTTACATACTTTTTCAAATGATTAGCTTTCTGAACCAAATCCCCATAGTGAAAGTTTCCACATAGCATTTCCGTTCCCCCCCTCGGGGAACAAGGGTTACTTTAGTAACGAGAGCGTTATACAAAGTAACTTGTATGTGCTGAGGGAATTTAGTGGTAAAGAACAGAAACGGAATCCATTATAAATGTAAAAAGATACTAAATGCTTAAATGTGATAGGGAGCTTAAAAAGCACTAACAGAGCTTTAGCACAAGATACTAACCTCAAATCAGAAACCTCGTGGCATGTCTGAAACAGAATTGTATTTTCATCATATTAAAGTTTTTTTATTTTATGAGAAATTTAGATTGAAACTGAAATATCACAGTAACAGAGTTGACAAAAATCTACTCCACTACTGGTGTATCCTGAACGTTTGGGCAAAATATACATGAGAGAATAATAAATGGAGTTTTCTGCCAGAGAAAATGAATTTAGAAGTGCTTATCAGTGCTTTAAAGAGTGTTATGTCTTTAAAGCTGCTAAAACAGAGTTGACCAGGACAGACACACAAAAGGATTTTTTCAATCAATGAAATTATAACTAATAGAGAAAATAGATGTTTTGTGCATATGCTTATTTCAAATCCCAATGAACCGGAAGCTGCAACCATTTTTTTTTTCGTATTGTGACACAGTTTCTAGAAAAACGCAATATTAAATGAGCAAACAATGGGCGTGGCTTGTTTTTTCTACCGCGGGCTGAATGGATGTAGTGAAGTAGGTATTTCATTCAGAAAGATAGAAGAGTTATTACAACCTTACAGACTCCTCCTGCTCACCATTTCTGTTTGTTGTCAAAACTGACAGTTGAACAAGCGTGGTTAAATATGTTAGTCATGCCCATTACCTCAGAATCACGTAATCTCACAATTTAACTGAAAACAAACAGGAAGTGCATTTTCAGATTTCAATTAAACATGAGAAGGGCTGATTTTTTTTTCCTAATGACATGCACAGATGAATTGTTCACCACAAAACTGGCAGTGTGAGGTAACAAAATCATATGGTTAGTTTTGATTTCTTGGGGACTTTAAGGTAAACACACACACACAAAATACAATTAAACTTGCTGAAGCTGAATGTATGATTTAGAGGTGGAGGCAGTCATAATAGGTATAGGTATAGTCTTCAAGTTAATATTTTCAAGGTAAAATGTCCCTAAATATACATGCAAAAAACATATCAAACATAATTTTTTAGATTGATTGACTTGATTTAATTTGTGTTATTATTCAAAATGGTTTCATTAAACCCTTTTGTTTTAGAAAAAAATTATAGAAATCTTATTTTGGTGTATAAATTCACATTTCTAGACCCATACAGCTAAAGTCAAAATTATTAGCCCTCTTGTGATTTTTATTATTTTTTTGTCTTTTTCAAATATTTCCCAAATAATATTTAACAAAGCAAGTAATTTATCACAGTATTTCCTATAACATTTTTTCTTCTGGAGAAAGTGTTTTTGATTTTGTGTTTGTTTTATTTCAGCTAGAATAAAATCAGTAAAAAAAAATGTAAAACCATTTTAAGCTCAACATTATTAACCCTCTTTACTATATTATGTATATGTTATACAATGATTTGCCTAATTACCCTAACTTGCCCAGTTAACCTTATTAAACTGGTTACGCCCCTACATTGCAATTTAAGCCAAATAGAATCTTAATTTTTTTTTATGTTATTAACTGTCATCATCATCATGACAAAGATAAAATTTATTAGTTAGAAATGTGAAAAAAAAAAATTCTCTTCATTAAACAGAGATTGGGGGTGGGGATACTCTATACAGGGGGGCTAATAATTCAGGAGGGCTAATAATTCTGACTAACTATATGTACAGTTTTTATGTGTTCATAACAATTTTTATTTTGTGAAATTATATTACACAATTCTGCAATTCTGTGACAAAAAAAACAAGTTTAAGTTTGTATTTTGTATTTCAGAAACAAGTGACAGAATTACAGAAAGTCTGACTTTTAAAAACACGTGTATGAAAGCATTTTATCCAATTCTTATGCAATGTTCATATTTTACCTCTATGAATGAAGGTGTGATTTGTCTTACAGCAGTGTCTAATTGACTCTAGTCATAAAAGAACAACAGAAAAGTAGGATACAAGTCATACACTCATCATTGCCAGCATGTCTTACCCTTCAGTTGTTCTCTGTCAACCTCTTTGCCTTCCACATTCTGTCACTTGTGTGTCCTTTGGGTTTTATCATCAGCCTGCGTTGTGTCTCTCAGGTTATCCTTCACCTCGTTTTTATAAAAAAAAATCTGGAAGCTTGCTGCAAAAAGATTCAACCTACTTTAAGTATGTTTTTTAAGGACTGGTGTATGTAAAAGTCTTCTGCAAATGAACATACTGTCGCATTTGAGACACTCGCCATCAGCCCACACAGAGTCTGCTTGCTTGTCGACAGCAGCTAGTAAACAAACAGCTTGATCATTATCCTGAAATACTACAAAATGTGGCACATTCTCTTTCAGTGACTTGCGTATCTCATCATAATGACTAAAATATGAATAAAACAGGGACTGAATACCTTGTATTAGTTGTGAAATGGAGCTTGGTATTAGAGAACACAACTGCTGATTAATGTCTTTATCAGTCTTTTTGTGGAATTGCATGCAATGGATATGTACTTGGAGATGTAGCTCTCTCAGAAAGTCAAGGATAGAAATGCTTCATACAAAGACTAGATGTTTTACAGCCTAAAGAAAGACTTGCAGAAGTCCCATAAGAGATACTTAGGTTTTGTATTGTATTTGTATTGTTAGATTTAGGTATTGTAATTGAATATGAATCTGAATTATATAAATGTTTATAATTTTGTTTTGGGGATATATAAACCATTTACTTAAATCCAAGAGTGTTCAGCCAACAAAATTTAAAATGTCAGTGGGTGGCCACCAACATTCTTAAAATGTCTATTTTAATCTGTTAAAAAAGTAGATACTCATTAAAGGTTTAAACTACCTAAAGGTGAGTAAATTTTCATTTTTGTGTGAACTATTCTTTTAAAATGTATTTTCATGAAACCATCCCCAGGTAGGTGTAAACTGAGTTTAAAATGTTTTGAGCAGGTCCACTATTGATCACTTCCAGAGGCTGCCAAAATCTCATTTGATTGTTTTTGTAGTTTAAACGGAAATGAAAGTTGTTGCTCTTAATATAATTTTTCATTCCTTTAATGTAAAAAAATAAGTTTCTTTTCACATTTCTAAATATCCCTTGATGTAAAAAAGCTAAATAAGTACCTAAAACCCAATAGTTAATTTTGTCTAAAGTCTTTCAAAAAGAAATGATTAACTACAGTACTTAGATTTTTTTAAATATATCTATCTTGTAGCCTTTTCTGAGAGCATCTCTTAAGCACCACCCATGAACTGGTGCTTTGCTTTGGTGAAAATTTTATATATAAGCATTTGTGTTATGTGAATCATCTTATATTATGCAAAACAACACGAAGGAATGCAATTTCAGCCACCAAAATAATTAATTAATCTCTTTACATTATGAAAAGCTTGATCCATTGCAATGAAAATGATTTAATTATTAATCTAATTAAAATGTAATACAGTATCTAATTACAAAAGTACAATTGTGCTCGCAAATATCAGTTGAAATGTGCCAATCTGCTTAATAAACTACATTATTTTTAACGTTGTTTCAAAGCTTAACTGTTTGCATTTGACTTTGATTTTGTATTTGATTTTTAATACAAGTATTTGATAAATACACATTAGACACATATGAAAGCACAATCAATGGCAAATATGATGCCAAAAATGTCATTTGACTTATATTGACAATATATTGCATCAAACATTAACTCTAAGCAATTTGAATGTATCTTTTTTTGTTTTATTCAAAATACAAATATGTGTTAAAACACAACACTACTCCGAACTTATTCCCACCCAGCCTGAGCTCACGAGGAAACAAAACTTTTTTACGCTTTGCCAGCTTAGTGGCTAATTTGTACAAAACCATTCATATAAAATATAGGATTTGTGCGTGGCACCAAACCCCACCCCTAAACCCAACTGTCATTGGGGGATGAGCAAATCATACTAAAATATACAAGGAAGATTGCACAAATTCATACGAATAAGCTACTAAATCAAAAAGTTCTGAATTGCCATGTGATAGCGTTGCCCACCATGTACATTTTATTTTTCCTACATACGCAAATTAAACATTTTAATTACAATTTTAAAATTGTGTCACCTTTAAAGAAGGAAATAAACTGAAGGAAAGTGAAACATGTGTCATCATTAACATTATATAACAACATTAGCATGTTTAAAACAGCTTTTAAAAAAGATTGATCTATGGATTTTAGGAATCAATACTAGATTACTTCAATTTGGAGCTCAATGAATCAGAAAATCCATATTTCTTGACTCAATTAACCTCAGAGGTCTGAAGCCTTTAAAGCACCTGCCACAAGTGACTTAATTCACACTTTATGCAATCAATCTTTGAAAAATCACAAGATGCCCTTTTCCATCGTCCACAGTTATCTGTGTTATTGTACAGATGTTAATTGTTCAGCCAAACGAGCTTTTCTTTCACCTTGAATGCTCTGATATTTTAATAACTCCTCTTGTTGATGGCAGATAGGCATATCTCTGTCTGTCTGCTTTCATCACTGTGTCATTTGTCCATGCACCCACAGTTAATTTAGTTTGTAGCAAGAGTGATTTCCAAAACCAGAGCCTGTCTGTTTGATGTAGCAGAGTCTCTCTCAAAGGAAAGAGCGTACTCGAGGTGAGCCTTACTTGTTAAAGCTGGACTCTTGGTGTGATCGTGCTTTGATCCATTTTTATATATTTACCTCAGTTTAAACAAGCTTGCTATTTCAGTAAACTCCACTTTGAGAAAGTGTCACTGCTGTATGTATGTGTCTGTGTGTGTGTGGGGAGGGGGGGGTGTGAGAGAGAGAGAGAGAGAGAGAGAGAGAGAGAGAGAGAGAGAGAGAGAGAGAGAGAGAGAGAGAGAGAGAGAGAGAGAGAGAGAGAGAGAGAGAGAGAGAGAGAAAATAAGAGAGATACACAGAGCAAGCACTGGAAGCTGCATGTCAGAGCAGAGCTAATTACTATTCATGCCCATTCCAAATATGTTCAATAAGGACCTTCTGATCATAGAAGTATTTTATTGGTTAATTTAAGAAATAAGCATATAAACCCATTTCTGGAGAGTTTATGAGCCTACCTAAGCCACATACATATATGTAGATATCACAGAACAATTTGACTTGTTGAATCTGGCACCTGTAAAATTACCTTGACATTTTTTGGGTTAGTGGTCAGAGTGTGTGTGTGTGTGTGTCACAAGTTGAAAACTTGTGGACCTTTCCTGATCCCATCTCCTCTCTTTCCAATTTTACTTTGTCAATATTTACTCTTTTATCATACAAAAAGAAACTAAAAAATTAAGAAAAATAAATAAATCTTATATAAAAAAATAGGTGATGTGAAGGTAGTGCTGTCGCCTCACAGCAAGAAGGTCGCTGGTTCGAGCCTCGGCTGGGTCAGTTGGCGTTTCTGTGTGGAGTTTGCATGTTCTCCCTGCATTTGCATGGGTTTCCTCCAGGTGCTTCGGTTTCCCCCACAGTCCAAAGACATGCAGTACAGGTGAATTGGGTGGGCTAAATTGTCAGTGTATGAGTGTGAATGAGTGTGTATGGATGTTTCCCAGAGATAAGTTTCGGCTAGAAGAGCATTCGCTGGGTGAAACATGTGCTGGATAAGTTGGTGGTTCATTCCGCTGTGGCAACCCCGGATTAATAAAGGGGCTAAGCTGAAAAGAAATTGAATGAATAGATATTAAAAAAAAAAACTTGAAATTATTTGGCCTAAAGTCAATGCAAAAAAATACACGTATTTGTTTGTTCATTTGTTTGTTCGTTTATTGATTATCATTGCAGTTGTTATTATTGTTTGTTGTTTGCAGTTTCTGCTTTTGTAACTTTACTGAGACAGGACCATTCATTCTGATCTCTGGTGAAATGAAAACGCGAAAATGTCTTGTCACAAAAAAGGTAAATTCAACCATACCAGGTAACCAATGGACTATTTCCGTTATCTTCCTTTTGACAACTCAGACAGCTTCAGCAAGCTTGGCTCTTTCTACTCATTTCTATGAGTTATTTCAAAATTTTGATATGAAATACATCTGCTTCTACTCAAAGCACATAGTAGGTATACCAATGCAAGGGTCATTATCAGAACACTGAACACAAAGACATTTTTTGTCTACTATAATACACTATTTTTATTTTTATTTTGGTACAATGTAGATTTTTATTATGATTTTATTTTCTGTTCATTTCATTTTCAAAACCTGTTTAAACAAATTTCCAACAAATACATAAATATGAATTTTCTTTTCCCACCCTATGTTCCACAAATTTTTAAAAGAAAAGGAAACTAATTAAATGAAAAACAAGTGTAACCATAGATCAAAGTATAAATAATTTTGCTTTGATCAACCTAAAAATCACTGTAATTTGCTACAGCTAAATGTAGAAAATTAAATGATTCAAATTATCATTCTGACCTGGTTGAAACTGGAAAAAAAATGTTTAAGATTAATCAAAATATCTATTTTGCCCTAAGGAACAAAAAATACATTCACTCAAAGTTAAAATGTTGTTTTTATAGACCATGATTTAATTGAATTAATTTGTTCAACTTAAGCTCAGTACTATAGTAAAATTGTACTTTGGACTAAACTATAATAAATACATTTAACGTTAGGCAGTGCTATAGTTATTTAATTTTCATAAGGTAAAATTATCTTTTGGTGCTTTCGGTATTGCTATAAATCTTATGCAAAATATTAATCAAACTTGCATTAGAAATACAAGAAAACGGAATAGAATATAAGCAGAACCTTTTTTTCATGTACAGCAGTTGCATGACAGCTGATTTAAGATAAAAATACTACTTTGCAGAAAAAGTAATGCTCCATTTTTTTCTTTTTCTTTCTTTCTTTCTTTAAGGCAAATTGAATAAACCAGGTTAAAAACAGAAAAAAAAAATATTTTCATTAATCCGATATAAAAAAAATACTTTGAATGAAACACACAATAGTTTCTCTTTTTTCAGTGTAGAGAAATTAGATATTGCACTCGACTGATCATGTTCTATATATTTTTAAACAAAAATGGAAAAACTGTATTTTCTTACATATTGTTTTCTGGAGAAACACATTTTTTCCCACTTCCCAGTTTTTACACATAATGATACTGAGTCATGTGAATTGGTTTGAAGATAAATTATTTGCTGTTCATGAGTTGTTCAGCCTCCCAGTGCATTATTGTCTATGGACCTTGTATGACAAATGAGGGCAATTGTTTGTGCCAGAGCCATTGTGCTTCCAAAATTGTCCTCTTTTCCCATTCCTTTGTTATCCATCTCTCTAGTTGTGTGATTTTACATAATAAATCTCAGAGGATGCCCTGTTAAATGTTAAAAGACATGTCACAAAGCATGAAATAGCTGGAAGGCTGAATATCTGGTCATTGTAGAGCATACTACTGTTATAACCAAGAGTATTTATGTGTTTTTGGAATCGCTAGTGGAATCTGTTGTCAAAGAGGGAGTATTAAAGTATTAGGAATGTTGAAATAATGTTTTCTCAGGTTTAAAAGCTCATGATCAAGAATAAAACAATGGGATTTATAACTCTTCTGTAGAAGTTACAGGTATACACAACACAGGAGAGCAATAAATCACAAAATGTGTAATCTGTTTAGGACTTGCCTTTTTTTCTCATTGGCTTTGTGCTCTCTGCCCTTTTTTTAGAGCTACAGTACATTAGATTCACTGTTTATGTTTTTAGAAACCTTATAGTGATAAAGTACATAATACAGATGCAAAAGCTACTAGAATTAACTGTGCTTATGCGAGCTGGCCAGGATCAGTGCTGAGTGTAAGAATGCCTCTCTGATCATTTACAAACCAAAACTGATTGTTTATTTTTATCATTCTATAAGTGCATGTTAAAAATCTGAAAGATTTGACACAATGTTGACCTTTCATCCAAACCATCATTTTGGTTAAAATCTTTATTTATAGTATTTTGGAACAGTAATGAAAAAAACACTTACTGTAAGTGTTTCTATATTTTTAGGAATATTTTTCTTCTGTTGGACACAAAGGAAGGTATATTGAAGAATGTTGGAAACCAGCAGCTTTTGGCATCCATAGTAACAAAAATACTATGAGTCAAAGGCTCACACATCCAAATTTCCACATCCAACACATTCCACTTCTTGTTTTGTGTTCAATGGGAGTTAGAAACTCAAACAGATTTGGAACAAGTGAAAGGAGAGTAAACAATGACAGAATTTTCATTTTTGGTGAACTATCCCTTTAAGGTGAAATCATGTATGGAGACTGTGAGTATGATATTAAATTGATGAATCGAGGCACATTTGACTTAGGCTGTGAATGGACGCAACAATCTTTTAATCAAAGAATAGAGTTGAAACTAAAGTCAAGCTCTGCATTTGAATATGCCTTCTGAAAAAAATACATTAGTGCTTAGTGTGTTATATTTCATATAGTCGCACTACCCAGTAACCAAATGCAAATGCAAACACATACAAATTCAGAAACACACTGCAAATATTGCAAATCACAACTAAAATGTGTCAGGGACCCCAAAAAGTGACAAACTCGGCTGCTTCCTGTTTACAGTTAGTAGCATGGCATTAAAGAGCCCCTATTATGCATTATAAAAGGTCATATTTTGCTTTTGGTGGTCTCCAACAACAGGCTGATATGCATGCAAGGTCAACAAACACTTTCATTGTCTGAAAATGTGCCTTTATTTTAACCTAATTATCCCAATGACTCCCAGATGATTTGTTCAGTGATTCATTTGTTCCCAAACCCCTCATTTGCATGATGCTAATCTGCGCTGATTGGTCTGATAGCCCAATCCCAATTCTATTTTTGTACCTCTACCCCTTCCCCTTGGGCCTTACAACCGAGGGTTAAGGGGAAGGGCTTCAAAATGTACCCCTAAAAATTGGGACAAAACTTCAACACCTGCACACATCATCATATGTCATTGCGATCTCTTGCTTCATATGAGATCAGACAATTGCGACTGCTGTAGTTATTCCAGTTGTGTTGTTTTTAGGTATTTATCTTCAGGAAACAACTGAAGGCATATATTATGTTGTCATAACGATCTAATATGGCAATAAGATCGTAACTATATTGTGTATTTACACAGTGGCCATATTCATCTGTAAACACACAAAAACAACACTAACATTATAGCAAACACTGTAAAAAGCTCCTTCTCAGCCACTATGAGCTCATCACGCACTGAGAAATGCTTTTAAATCGATAAAGGAAGAAGCACACATCGCATCACTTTTTCAACGTGGGCTTGGACGCGATATGTGAATATCCCATAAAGATTTAACCTGAGCAATACAAGTGATTACAAGCGATTACAAGTTACAACACACAATTAAATGCATATTTTGCAAACTACAGAAAACTAGGCAACCATTTAAATCACACTTACAGGTTGTGTAGGAAGGAGAAACACATACAGCATCTGGAGGAAGAAGAAACTGGTCCATTTAAACTGTGAAACAGTTACTTACGAAGTCCCATACATTAACAGTCTTTGCTGATCCTTCCTTTAATAAAGAATGACATGGTGAATCTGTTATTGCATCAATCATCAGAAAAATGACAGAAACAAATACAGCACACAATTGGCTATACTGTGGTATTGTTGTGCAAATTAACTTTAACCCTTTATTCCCCAGCTGTCTTGCTGACCATTTTTCATTTTCGTGTCATGATCAATAAGATCCCCTGCACTTCACTAGTGTTTGAAGGGAAGGGCAGGATCACGTTTTACTGGATCCAACACTTCATATTTGGCGATGTCGTGTATCGACTTCGATACGAACAGGCAAAAGATTCAAACACAAAACAAATAATTCAATTGACTCTGAGTCGAGTCTTTCCCTTAAGAATCAATAACTTTAAACACAGTGGACTTACATATTTAAAAACCTCAGATGGATGTTTTTATTCACTTAGAGCTATTACATGATGCATTGAAGGTAATTTTCAAAAACCCATAATAGGGGCTCTTTAAGATATTTTTTTCAGATTATTAGGGCTAAAATACACAACAATAACTGTAAAACCAGGATGTTAAAATAAACAAAAAAACTGTGTGACCACACCACAAACTCAGAACAGAAACCAGCTGGGGACATCACATTTGGGGTCCTCTGACACTTTTCCATTATGATCTGCAATGTTTGGAGGTAGAAACATACTATGCATGTAACATTTTGATAGATTTTTTGGAGTGATTGATGTATATAATATTGGTTTTGCTTAAAATCAACACTGATAATGTATAGGGAATCAGAATCTTTTACTCTTGAGTTCAAACACAAATTATGAAGGGAGATGATTGGTTCTGATGTCCTCCAGAGCACAGTTTTATAATTAGGTCATTGGTAATTAATCTGTGTGACTTCAATTAGTCACTAGAGTGGTAAACTGACAAAAAACTTATGAAATAACGCTCTGGGAAATGTTAGCAACATGAGACCTAAAGCTCTCAGAGGGGGGAGTAATGTAGAATGTTTTAAGTGATCTTTATTCATTATGATGTATTGTACTGATTCATAAAAAAATTAAAAATAACCATCATTTGTCTTCTGCTGACTCTGTGTAGCAACTGTGTGCTAAAATAAGCAACTTATTTAAAAGGAAACACAGACATGCTAAATGTATATAAACCTAGTCAGCAGCTAGAAAAAAGTCCAGTTATTGGTAAACCTTTAACAGCTTATGCTTTATAAGGTAAAACCCAGTGTGTCTTAAAATACAATGAGGCAAACAGAAAACTGTGTATTATTGTATATATATATATATATATAAAGGACAACAAAATTTTCAGAGTTGCTCCTGCAAACGCAACTCAGCTTTGTTGCATAAATAATAAAGTCTTACAGACTTCAAAACCTCTCTTGAGTGATTTATTTTAATCAAGAATTTTACACCAAAGTATCTGTATGCAAACATGCATTGTGAGATTTTTTTTGCATGTGTTGTCAAACTGTTCAGCACTGTGGATATAGCATTTCTGAATTTCTCAACACATGTTCTGTACTCATGTTGTGTACAGAACAGTGGTCAGGAACCACACATAAATATTGTGTGGCTCAATATGTTTTTGTTGAGCAAACTAAAAAAAGTCAGTGATGTTGTGTTAAGCATTTTAACATTTCCGTGTCTGACTGACTGTATGACAGAAGAAATTGCTTGCTCTTAAAGAACATCATTACTTATCTAAAGGAAAATATGCTGTATAGTTTGTAATGTGCCATTTGCAGTTATCGTGATTTTAGTATCCTGAAACACCTTTGACCCACTTTTATTTATATTTATCTACTTATTCTGTATTTGTATATTAGATCCGCTGTATTTGAATTATCAATGTTGTTTCAACATTAAATCAGATTGCAGTTACTATTACAGCTATATTATTATTATTATTATTATTATTATTATTATTGTAAATTAGATTTAAAAAAGTATTAAGTTGTCATTTTAATCTTAATTAAGGTTTAGTAGTTTTGTTGTGTCACTCACTTTTGTTAGTTTTTAAAGTTTAAAGTGTATTAAAGTGGAAATTAGTGAAAAACTGCATGAATCATGAGTTACAGGCAACAGGTAATTACAGTAACTATATATATAACTGAGAATAAACTGCTATCTTGGCATCTGTCTGAAAAATTCAGATTTCATTATATAAACTAATATAAATATTCAAGTAATCTTAAAGTTAATTGACATTATTTTAATACTGCGTTGTTTTAAGTAATTAAAATAACCCTGCTGCACACCATGGAGAAAGTGCTGCTTGGTGTGTATTAGGCTGTTCATATACATTTATAGTAACCACAGGGGACAGGCATTTCAGCAAAGAACTGCAAAACACAAGCATCATCTTTTCTTTAAATAGCATCCATGCTCATCACGCAGCTTGATTATTGTAGCAGACATTTTTGCTAAAGAAACAAGTTTTAGATGATTTTTTTTATAATACAATGTTCTTTGATGATAATAATTACAATCTAATAAGCATTTATGGATAATTACACAAAATTACAGATACTCAGCTGACAATAGATTGCATTAGAATTCTAATTGCATCAATCAAACTCAAAAGTGATTTTTCCAAACAGTAAGTCTCCACCGAGGACAAAAGTGTTTCATTTGGAAACAGCATTCAAAGCCAAAACTGATTTGGTATTTGTCTTGTCTTGTTTTGCCTTCATCACATCACTATAATGATTATTTAGTGTAGACTGTTTAAAATATACCTATTTGTCCACACTAGATAGTGTCCAAAAACACTTTGTGAATTGAATATATGTTAGTCTTCACCCCCCTTTATAAACATCCTTGTGATTATTGTTATATTTACCATCTTTTGTCCGTATTTTCACTCTTCACTGTCAACTGTTGGAGAATGTGGGCAAGTTTTGAGTGACAATACGGCACCTGAATGTGGTTAATGTGTTTACATCTGTTACAGACAATGACTCGTTCTCTCGCCCTTCCTGTCACCCTAGCAGAAAGGAGGGAGGAACTGATGCAACAGCTTATGGCTATTGCCACCCACCAACAATCCCATCACAATTGCTGAAATGGTTACAGTGATGGAGCTGATGGAGGCCTCAATTACCTGTGACACTGGAGAGACAGCGAGCCCCCATTCCTGAAGGGTGAACTCGTATTGGCAGCCGCTGGAGGGCACCTCACAACCAGTATGCAGACTGGCGGTCCCCAGCCCCAGGGATGAACCGATGCCCACTGAACCACCCGCTCCGGGTACCCGGCCCTGGCTAAATGGCTGCATTGTCCAAAATCTGACACCTGGTGGCACCCGAACCATCCATATGGAAGGGAGGATGGTGACAGCGACTCTCAATTTGGAAAGCTCCATCACCCTGGTACAGCAAGAGGTGGTTCGACAACAAAAGGACAAGAAAGCCATGATACCTATTACGTGCGTCCACGGAAATACCTGCCAAGTGCCAGCTCACCACATCTTGACCTATTAAAGTGGGAGTCGTTCGAGGCTTACCCGGATGGCCATCCGCTCAGAAATCCTGACTGACCAGAGAACCTCCTTTATGTCCCGGCTGATGACGGAACTCTGCCACTTTCTTAAATGTAAAACAGTTACACAGTTCAACCAAACCCTGAAGCGAATGTTGTGGTGAGTGGTGGCAGAGGATGGGCGTCACTGGGACCTCATTATGCTGTATGTGCTCTTCAGCATCTGAGAGGTGCCTCAAGAATCACAAGCTTTACTAGATGTCGCAAGAGAGGCCTGGGAAGAGCAGCAGCAAAGCTCCAACCACACTACATTTGAGCACATACGAGACATGCGGGAGAGGATAAAATGGATAACCTCAATCATCAAGGAGCATCTGGCTTCACAGCGTGCACAGAAATGGTACTACAACCGGTCCACCTGTAACCAGGGATGTGACACTGACAACAGGGGTGTGGATTCACATGCAGGTTCAATAGCAAGGTCAGCTAAGCAGTGGTCAATACAGGAGCAAACAGATGTATAAGGGCAATCCAGAGTCGTAATCTAAATAGCAGGCAAATGGTCAGAAGGCAGGTAGCAGACAGGAATTCACAGATAACCAAGGTGAGGATCAAAACACAGGAAAACAAACCAGGAAAACACATTGTAATGTCACTTAAACAGATAACAAGACTCAACCATATTGTGTGTGTTTGAGCTGTACTTACAGTTCTAATAATTAGTCTGTGAGCAGCTTCAGCTGTGTGAGTCTAATCAATGGTAACTTGGAGCAGGTGATTGTATGTGTATTGCATGACTGGGATCTGTAGTCCATAAACCGGCAGATTTGTAGTTCATGTGAATTTATTCCAGCAATCTCTGGTGGTTAGATCGCTGGTGGTCATGACACCACCCAAGCATGTGAGTTCCAGCCTGGTGATAAAGTCCTAATCTTAGTTCCATCTTCCAACTAAGTTTCTTGCATCCTGGCAGGGACCCTGCCCCATAGTGGAAAAACTTGAGCCGGTCACTTACCACATAATAACTTCTGGCAGCTGTATGAGATCTCTACCTTTGAAAACTATCACATGCCGTAAGTGGATTAGCTCCTGGATCTGCTTGGCTTGCTCGGTTTATCTCGATGTTACACCTGACGAAGGGCTAATGGCAAGTTCCCCTCTCCCCAGAATCTAGAGAAAAGACAGCCTTAAGCACCCCCAGTGGATACTGGCAGTACTGTGCCTTTCCATTCAGGTTGCATGGGGCCCCAGCCACCTTCCAGAAAATGATAGATATCCAGCTGAGGCCGCACCAGGAGTATACAGCGGCGTACCTGGATGATGTAGTTATACACTCTGTGAGCTGGGAGAACCATCTGGACCGGTTACAGAGAATGTTGTTCACAGGTTTCTGCATCAGAAGGTGTCTCATCCAGTTACAGGCTGCTAAGGTCGAGGCGGTCCAGCGGGCAATGACCGCCACTAAATCCTAGGTATGAGCTTTTTTGTGGTTAGCTGGCTATTATAAGTGCTTCATACCCAATTTCTCCTCTATAACAAGCCCACTGACAGACCTGACCAAGAAGGGGCAGCCGGAGAAACTGAATTGGAATCCCAAAGCGAACAGGGCATTTATCTAAAAGCTGATGCTCTCGTCTTCCCCTGTACTATGCCCCAGACTTCGGCTGCCTCTTTATCCTGCAGACTGATGCTTCCGACACCGATCGTATACATTAGTTAGAAGCTGTCTCTGGCTGAATCCAGGTACGCAGCTGTAGAGAAAGAAACTCTGGTCAATAAATGGGCAGTCCTGGAGCTGTGATATTACCTGCTGGGAAGAAGGTTTACCCTTGTTACAGATCAAGCATCACTGCAATGGATGTCCTGAGCCAAGGACATGAATGCCAGGCTCACACGGTGGTTTCTCACACTCCAGGACTTCCATTTCAAAGTGTCACATGTAATGTAACATCAGGACTTCCATTTCAAAGTGCCACAGCCATATCACCCTGCAGCCCAGGACAGGTTACTTACTGAAGCTAAGCACGACTGAGCCTGGTCAGTATCTGGATGGGCGACCACATGGGTAATCTAGGTTGCTGTTGGAAGTGGTGTTGGTGAGGACACCAGCAGGGGCTGCTCAACCTGCAGTCTGTGTGAGTCCTAATGCCCCAGTGAACGTGAAGGGGACACTATACTGTCAGTGGGTGCCATCTTTCGGATGAGACATTAAACCAAGGTCCTGACTCTCTGTGGTCATTAAAAATCCCATGGCACTTCTCATAAAGAGTAGGGGTGTAACCCCGGTGCCCTGGCTAAATTTCCTCTCAGCCCTTAAGATCATGGCCTCCAAAATATCCCTTATCCACTGAATTGGCTCTATCACTGTCTCTCCACTCCACCAATAGCTGGTGTGTGGTGAGCACACTGGCACCGTTGTCCTGTGGCTGCCGTCGCATCATCCAAGTGGATGCTTCACACTGGTGGTGCTGTGGAGAGACCCCCCCCCCCCCCCTCCCCCCCATGATTGTGAAGCGCTTTGAATGTATGGCCATACACAACAAATACCCTATATAAATACACATTACATTACAATACATTACATCGGCCAGAGATTTCCATACCAACGTCAACAGTCTTACCAGGATGTTTTAAGGATGACTAGGATTGTCAGTAACGCACCAATATATATATTTTTGTTTATTGCATATAATACACACACACACACACACACACACACACACACACACATGCAAATTATTTAAAGTTTGAAAACATTACACATTTTATAGGTCTATACTGACCTGTCATGATTTTTAAGTTATCAGAAGTTTGTAAAAAAAAACATAAAGGAACCTTTAAAAGACAAATCCTGGAAATTGATTATAAATTTAAAGGGCTTTAATTATTTTCCAGATCAATATATGTTTAACCATCCAATTATTATTAAAATGTCAAAAGGGAAAGCACAAACATTTTAGGAAGTACATAACTAGTTTTCTTTTCTTGTAAAACAAATGATATTTGAAAAGTCCAAAGATTACAAGAATTTTTTTTATAAAAATGTTAAATTGATAAACATGAACTAGTAAATGTTTAAATAAATGTAAAAATTATTAAATAATTTTTTAATCAACAATAAAATATAGTATACAATATATATTTTACCACAGGCCTTAAATATAGCTAGAGTGCTAAGCAAATGCATTAGACCACCTCTAGCCACGGTTCCATGGACCCCCAGCTCTATATTGTGGCCCCATGGGAGTCCTCCGACCCCAGTTTGCAAAACCGTTCTTATATCTTCATAGAAATATACTTTACATGATGTTACAATGGTTCATTTTGAAACACCACATCACTATAGTACTGTGCGTGTGTGTCCATTCATTGTTTGAAACATATAACCTGTAGATGTCGCTGTGTTCTACCCCGCGTGAATATAAGCACGTTGCTCCTCCAGATTCCCACAATGCCTCGTGTTTACCTTCTCTTTGACAGCGCCGATGCTCCTTACTGGCTTGTCTAGTTACCAACTGGAACTCAGCGTGTCCCCAGCAGTTCTGCATCATCTGGACCATCACCAAACAGCGGGACAAATCCAACACACTTCTCCAGACGAGCACCAGAGACGGTCGCCGTCCTGGACCGTGTTTATGTCCTCGGCGGCGGAGCTCGACACTTCCTCGGTCTTCATCTTAGGTGAGCACGCGTTTCAACTTATTATACATGAATATCATTCTCAAACACTGCAGTATGAACTCAGGACTGGAGCTTAGTTTAGCTTTGACGTGTTATTTTAACCGCCCCGAGATCATGTTTCCTGGAGCAAGCCGCACTGCGCTTTGAAACACTTTAACATGACTCGTGCTGTCATGTTTAACTTAACGAGACAAATGCAAAGTGCGGACTCTATGCAAGATACACCAAAATAATGCATGCAAGCAATTTAATGCTATTAAACGATTTGAGGAGTGTAAACATTCCTTTACAAAAAACGTAATTTAGGCTACTTTCAAATGCTAGTTATTAAGTAGTATTAACTATGTATTAACTGATCGTTGCTGTATTACAAACGACCGACAAATGTCCAAATGTGACTTGTATTGAGACCATTTTAACGAAGTGCATTAATTGTAGTCATTCTGATATTTTAGTTAAACTAGAGAGCATGAATGATAACAGTGTGTCACGCTAAACAGCTTTGTTTACGTCTGTTACGTCACCAGCGAGCAGCCAGCATGCCTGCATTGACAGATTCGTGAAACATAGCGTTGAGTCCGATCTTTTTAAATAACTCACTGAACCGGTGAAAAGCCTTCTGACTTATCTTTCCTGAATCATCCTTTAAGTAAACGAGTCCGGTTTTTGACTCGTTATGACTGTGAATGATCTGACAAATTGTTTTTAAATAAAAAGCTTTTATCATTTCTCAAATTGTCAGGCTTCACATCAGTTACCCTTCTTAAGTTTTTTTTTTAAATAAAAGTATTATATTGGTATGATTATTTATAAGCAAAGCTGAAATATTATAACATGACTATGAAAAACGTAAAACTAGGGCTGCACAATATATAGTTTCAGCATCGATATCGCAAAGTTTGCATCTGCAATAGTCACATCACAGGATCTCCAATGTCTAATCGAGATTGTAGTTGACCAGCAGCTACAGTTGAAAACACTCATGAAATTGTAGTTACTGAAATGTTTGTCATTTGCAAGTGTTTTAGGGCTTGTGACTGAACATTTTAAGCGAGGTGAATCATTCAGGCACAATAAATTATACTGTTTGTAGCTATAAAAAAGATTAATTGTGATTGTGTTATACTTAACATTTGATTGCTATTCCAGTCATCTGGTGAAAATTTACTCAATATCGCAATATGTATCGCAGGAAGAAAAATATTGCAATGTCAGTTTTATCCAATATCATGGAGCCCTACTTAAAACAATAACTTTCTTGATTTTCCAAGTTGTCTATGAAAGCATGTTGACAGATTTTCCCCATATTATTTTATTACCTAGAAAATAAAAAGCATGTGACATTTTTTTAAAGTGCAGTTTTCTCACTGCTGTCATTTTTTGTTGTGCTTGTTGTGTTATTGAGAGGAAAGGTCACAGCAGCTATTTAAAAGTCATGTAAAGATTCACACAGTATAATAGGATTCACAATTGGATTGTTTGGCCAAATTGTTATTTTACAAAATGCTAATTATCAAGACAAATTTTGAATCAAAAATAGTCCTTTTATTATTTTTAGACATAATGCTGCACATTTCTTTGTAAAATGCAATTATCTTCTAAGTCAGAATATTTATTTGAATTTTTAAATAAATTGCAAGACAAACGGACATAATAGTTTTTTTTTAACAGCATATCCACATTTTCAACATATGTTTTGTTGTATAGAAATAAAAATGATTTAGTTTAGTTGTACAATGCATGTCACCATTCTAAACCAAAAGTGTCTGCTATGCTCTATACATGTTACATATGATTTGTATCTTGAGAGTCTGCTTTCACTAATGTGATGACATGGAGAGATTACTGAAGAGACCACACTGGTGCACAACAGACCTTGAGCATCATTTACAAATATTATTCATTGTAAAATATAGGGCTGTGCAAAAATATCGATACATCTAACTATCGTGATAATTTCTTTTACGATAGTGTATCGACAGTCTAACCTCAAGTATCTATTCAAGTTGTGCCAAACGACCTCCTCCTCCGCTCCTGTAGATGCCGCTAACTCGCGACCAACAAAATGCCAAGTAGTACGGTATCAGAAGTAAGCAAGAGTGAGCATGGTGGAAAATATAAAGGTGTCTCCAGCTTTTAGAGCTGACGTGTGGCTGCACTTTGGTTTTAACGCTATACCAGGGAGTACTGAGTTAGACAAAAAAAAATGCCATTTGTAAGCTTTGCAATGTATATAGTTCTCTGTTCAATCACACTGTGCAGTTCTAATGAATTGGAATGGATGGAAAATAAATTGGAATTGGAATTTTAATTTGTTTGCCGACTTTATCAAGTTGTCAATATAATGTGACACTCATACTAATACAAACTATTGCAATATATCACAATATTTATTGTATCACAATATATCGTGATATATTGTGTCGTGACCCATGTATCGTGATATGTATCATATCGTGAGGCCCTTGCCAATACACAGCCCTAGTAAAATATGCAGCCGCTCTCTACACACAGAAAACACATGACCATGAATTGGAAAGTGAAAAAGAAAAGTGCATCCCTGATGGTGCATTATACACAGTATGATTTTATTAAATTGTTATGTTACTCCTATAATTTGTATGAGGATGAGGATCCTCAACTAACATCTATAGTTGGTGGCTATATGTTAACTGTTGCAACTAGAGCTGCTCGATTATGGAAAAAAAATCTGAGATCATGCAACGACCCATACTGCAAAAGCCATCTTACATCATTTAACTGATTTTCACATGAAACTGAGCTTTGTAGAAAACACTAATTGTTAGTGGGCATGACACTAATTGTTTTAGCTCGATTAAGGTTTTTTTCATAATTGTTGGATGTCACAATCGATATTGAATTTCAATTAATGGCATTGTTACTTGGCTCCCTGCTGTTTAAAATGTAATTGTGATTTGTTTAACATCTCAGCTGATTTAAATTGTCTCATATTTGCATTGATTTTCAATGGGTGTATTTTGTAGGTGTATTGCTACATTCATAAAATGTACATATTCATTGATTTTCTTTTCATGGATTCTTTCATTTACTTTTGATTAAACCACAAAAAATTTTATTTTTATATGCAAACACGAGCAGTACAATTCTGGCTGCAGTTCATCCAGTGGTCTCCAGTGTCACTACAATGTAAAGAGCCATTAGTTGACTTTACTTTTGAAAAAAAGATAACAATTAAGGGAAACTTAATGGGATACTCACTTTTTTAAGTCAACTTGTAGCTAGGAAAAGTTCAGCCAAAACTGAAAACACCTTACAGTATGCATTGAAATAAAATAAATTCTATGAAATACAACCTGAAGTCTCAAACAGAATTTTAAGGCTAGATTTGATCAAGTAATTTGTTTATTTTATCAAAGTGACACCAGGAATGTTTTTTTATTTTGTATTTATTTTTTTTATCATGTATCAGTGCTAAAAATCTTATTTAATTAATGTATTCATTTGTTTATTGAGTTTTAATTGTAGATTTATTATTGAAATGTTCTTGCCGTAAAAATAGCCTGGATTGCTGACATGGCATTAAATAGAAAATACATTACATTACATACACTTTACAGTTGTCTCATTTGAAGTTCTTTCCTCTGTTAAACATAAAGGAAGTTATTTTGAAGAAAGCTGGAAACCTGTAATCATTGACTTTCATAGTATTTGTTGTTCCTCCTATGGAAGTCAGTGGTTACACGTTTTTAGCTTTCTAAAAAATAACTTTCTATGTGTTCAGCAAAAGAAAGAGTAAATGGGGAGTAAATTAAATTAAATTTTTTAGGTGAACTATGCCTTTAAGACAACATGTTTACTTGCTTTTTTTTTTAAATATGGTCAACTAATTGTTTTTTACTGCCGTCCTAAGGTCTCTAATTTCGTTATATGGTCTTTTTCAAATAGGTTTTTAGCTAAAATATTGATTTTTTTTCCCCTGCTTCATATATTTATTTACTATTTAGTTTATTTACTTTATTTCATTTCTTTGCTTGACAGTCAAGCTGAGTTATTAAAAAGTAATTATAAATAATATCTTAATCTATGCTGTAAGACTTCAAGCAGTTCACCTTTAAGTTGTTTGGATGAATGCTCACAGCAAAGTGATGTGATGCATTTAAACTGTTGTTAAGTAAGCTTTATGATCATCTTAATCATACCAAGCGTGCTTATAGAAACTGGCTCTTGGTTGAGTAATAATTTTATCGGTCCATATTGTTTGTTTTGTTTTTTTGCCCTAGGGTTCTACTATTTATTTTTGAGTGGGAACTGTGTAGACTGGTGCAAAGTGTCAAAACTACACCAATATTATATCTGTTGAGAATCACATGAAAAGCTTTGTATCCTAGCAACACAAGAAAAATGCGCAAGCACCGGTGGGTATCAGTGCATGACAGTTATAGGGCTTGTTTCAATAGGATGATGAGCTGGCGTTTGCTTGTAAACCTATCAAAGTTTGGGTTTGTTTAGACTCACAAATGCTCAGTGGGAAGTGGAGAGGTAATTCCAGTGTTGTGCAAAACACAACAGTTCTCACTGCGTGCAGTCTCTCTGTTGCTAAAATTACTGATCCAAAAGCTTTCGATTGGACTTTCATTCAGTCATTTCTGTTATTTTTTGAAAGCGGGTTCACTCAAACTTTCTACCACTTATTATTTAGAAACTTGTTGTGCCTTTTTGGCCTCTTACAATGAATGGAGAATGACGTAAAAAAAAGTATGATAAACATGGTTTGTGTAATCTGAACATCATCTTTCAAATCTTCTGAAGCCATACAGTAAGTTTGTGTGACAAAAAGGGTAAAATATAAGTTGTAATTCTGCAGCTAAATAGATTTTTTATTTTTTGTTTATGATTTTAAGTAAAAAATAAAGTTTGTCTTTCTAAATTTAGATTTATGTGTTGTGTGTAATAAAGTAATTAAAAGTTCAAAATATATATTTAAAATAATTAAGTTGCTTGTAAGAAGCTGCTTGATGTTTGAGCCTAGGTCAATCTAGGTCATCTAGGTCAATGTTTTAAAAAATCTCTCCAAAGTCCAAAACTGAAAATGATATTGAACCATGTTGATGATTTATTGTCATACAAATTATTGCAACTTACAATGTTATTCTGTTTTGTTTATGCTACTTACATTTTAAGCTTATTGAAATTTAATTTACTTGAAAATGTATTTTACATTTAATGGTTCATATAATACACTATACAATAATAGAAATTTGTCTCAAATTATTTAAAACTAATAACAATAGGGTAATTAAAATCTGACTTTATATTTTATTATGTTATATTATATTATTTTTTATTATATTATATTATATTATATTATATTATATTATATTATATCATATTATATTATATAGGTGAATTGGGTAAGCTAAATTGTCCGTTGTGTATGTGTGTGAATAAGAGTGAATGGGTGTTTTCTGGTGATGGGTTGCAGCTGGAAGGGCAGCCACTGCGTAAAACATATACTGGATAAGTTGACGGTTCATTCCACCGTGGCGACCCCAGGTTAATAAAGGAACTAACCCGAATAAAGAAAATTAATAATATAATATAATATAATATAATATAATATAATATAATATAATAT
>CAIGQZ010000690.1:10103448-10121374 GCA_903798205.1 Danio tinwini | reverse complement strand
TATTATGCAAAGCGCCTTGAGAAATTGTTTTAAAGGTTTTAAACTTCTTTTTATTCTTATTATTCATTCAGTCAAAGTTATAAAAAAAACTTGCTCTTTAAATCTCAACAATGGTCAAAGTGCATGCACCATTGAGAGGAACGAGCTTCAACGCTCAACATTGTATCAGCATTGTATATGTCATCTGAGGGAAAGCAATCTCTTGTAAACATGAAACGACGTTGTAAACATTTTAAATGTACCACAGTTAACACAAGCTGAACATAACTGTTTGTAAAGTTTTAAATAGGGCTTTTTTTTTTTTTTTTTACAAAAACGCATTGATTCACCACAGGAGACTTTTGCTTATCCCCTAGAGTCATGTGAGGTATCCTTGTTATGAATGGATGGTTTTGTTGGACTGTTGAATATGGAATCAGAAATTACTCAAAAGTATTTCACGCAAAAGACACGATGTACACATGCGTAGCATAATTCACATGCATAAAACCAAATTCACATGCGTAAAATATTTATATATATTCACAAAAACAATTCACGTGCACAAAATAAAAATACATATTCATAAAATATGTTTCACAAATGCAAAACACCCTTTGCAAATGTATAAGAGGGTACAAAAAGTTTTGAATGTTTAAATCTTGCGAGTTCATCCTGAATGAGAATGTGCAAATCCTCTTTCACGTACGACTCCCCCTGGATACGTGTGTGTGTATTTTTGAGACTGTCCTGGCAGAGGCAGGCAACTCGTAACCTTTCAGCCAATCAGATGAGAGCTGTACTTGATATCACCCACTCTGCGCTCCTTTTGTACAGTCAGTTCCTCTCCAGCATGGCGAACGGAGAAAAAGATGCGCAGGATTCAAGCATTAAATTCCCTGACTTTCACTGACTAACTATTTTACATATTAGTTGCCTAATATGTAAAATATACCCTATCATTCAGTAATAAATATATAAATATAAGCATTTTAAATTATTCTCATGAGTTTTTATCTTTATTTAGCCAGAAAGTAAAACAAAATTATGACAACATAAATTAAGTGTTTATTTGCTTATCATGGGCTGTAGTAAACTTATCTCCTTTTCTTTAATGTCCTTCACCACCAGCAAATCAGAATATTCAACTGGACAGTACTTAACATTTGTGTTCAGAGTCGCTGCCTTAGTCAATCAAATCCAGTCAATGAAAGCCTACAGCTGAGACTACAGGAGTTTTAGCCTGATTTATGCTCGATTTTCACCTTCTGAGAAAAGAAACACAGAAAGTCAATGTTTCTTTGATTTATTTATTTAACATCATTTACCTGCATTTAGCAATTGACTTCCACAGAAGGAAAACAAATATCATGAAAGTCAATGATTACAGGTTTCCAGCTTTCTTCAAAATGTTTTCTTTTGTGTTCAACAGAAGAAAAAAAAAAGACAATCCGGTTTGGAACAAGTAATGGTTGAGTAATTGATGACAATTTGAACAACTTGATTTTTTTGGGTGAAACATCCATTTAAAAAGGAAGAATATTTAAACTAATTTGTTCATTTTAAGCAAGATTCTAATAGTCTAATTCTATTTAATGATTTATGCTTAGCTAATAGTGCCCCCAGCAGACCCGGAGATTGGATGAGTATATTAAGCTGTGGTAAAATCCAACTGTTTAACTCTAGGGCACTTGTAAAATGTGCCCATTAAAAAAAAAATAGTAATTTAATACTGTATAAAAAAATAGCTTCGCTTTTGCAAACAATGCTTCAAGACAACTATATAAAGTATTGTATGTTGTTAATAAACTATAAATTTAAAATAATAAATGAGGAAAGCAAAAGCAAAACACTTCTACAAAAAATCAAATACTAAGTAAATTTTTTCCATGTATTAAATAAAAAACTGCCACTTTTTAAATTCAAAATGGCATAAACATATAAAATGTACAGGCACATTTACATATTTCACTTTCATAATAGGAAACAATTTTTAATACAATACAACACTTGTTTTACTCTGATGTCACTCTGATATACAGTTAAAACAAGTACATACGCTGAGTGGTTCTGTCACTGTGTTTAATATAGTTAATGCCACATGCACTGTAATGTGTTTTATAATTATAGTCAATTTTTAAATAAACGAAAAATAGCGAAATTTAGTTGAGGGTTACATTTACGCAGAAGAAAACAGCTGTGATGATGAGGTCAGTGATGAGGAAACAGTAAATGACCCAGTTGCTCCTCCATGACATTGGGGTACAAGTGATACAAGTGTTTCTGTAGCAAAGAACTGCAAATATGCAATATTTATGTAAACACACACTTTCTGCTCTCACTCTCTACAGCTGTTTCAAATGAGTTAAAAATGGAGGAGCGGAAGTCTGCCACTGTTTTCATATCATTTGCCATTTACATCCTGACCTCTCAGGATGGCGCCGCGGATGGCTGCCTCGGTGTGGAGCTCTTCAGTGTTTGCACTATTTCTGTTAGTCTGTCCTGTTTTATGTTTATCAAACACGATCAGTTATACCAGGGATGAGCTGCTGAACATTCGGCAGTGCACACCAACTAATCACCAACTGGATTTTGATTTCTCTGGCGTTTTGCGGAACATTGTCATCGGCGGAGCAGCTGCTTTGTGGAAGAAATACAAGACCCGGCGGCGAGGAAAAAGAGCTGGCGCGCTCGTCAGGCTGAGACAGCGCGGCTTCAGAACAGCGCTGCCTAGCATCCATCTAGCGAATCTCCGCTCGCTTCCTAACAAAATGGACGAACTACTTCTGCTCTCACGCGAAAACAAGAACTTTAACAACTCTGCTGCGCTGTGTTTCACAGAAACCTGGCTGAACGAAGCCATTCCGGACAGCGCATTACACTTACCGGACTTTCAGCTGTACAGAGCAGATCGCGATACGGAGTCAACGGGCAAAACACGCGGTGGTGGGACATGCTTTTACATCAACAGGAGATGGTGTACGGATGTAACTGTGTTAAAGAAGATGTGCTGTCCTGATGTGGAAGCGCTTTTCATTAACTGTAAGCCGTTTTATGCACCGCGGGAGTTCTCCTCGTTCATTCTTGTCTGTGTTTACATCCCACCACAAGCACACGTGAGGACTGCGTTACAACAGCTGTCTGATCTGATCACAGAGACTGAACAACGACACCCGGACTCTGCTTTTATCATTCTCGGTGACTTTAATCAGGCAAAACTCACACACGAGCTGCCTAAATTCAAACAGCACATCACATGCCCCACCAGAGACAATAACATTTTGGATCATTGCTACACCACAATAAAGGATGCATATCGCTCTGTCGCCAGAGCAGCTTTAGGACTCTCCGACCACTGCCTGGTTCATCTTATACCAACTTACAGGCAAAAACTTAAAACTACTAAGCCAGTATTAAGGACTGTTAAGAGATGGACCAACGACACAGAGCAGGTCTTACAAGCCTGTTTTGAATGCACTGATTGGAGTGTTTTTGAAGCTGCAGCCACCAACCTAGACGAGCTCACAGAGACTGTAACATCATACATCAGTTTCTGTGAGGAGTTATGCATCCCTACCAGGACCTACTTATCATTTAACAATGATAAACCATGGTTTACACCAAAACTTAGACAGCTTCGTCATGAAAAAGAGGATGCCTACAGGAGCGGGGACAGGATTTTATACAATCAGGCCAGGAACACACTGACAAAGGAGATTGGTGTGGCCAAGAAAAGCTATGCCAAGAAGCTGCAAAACCAGTTTTCTGCCAACGACCCTGCATCAGTATGGAAAGGCCTGAAAGACATCACAAATTATAAAACGCCATCCTCCAGTATCGACTGCAACAACCATCTTGCAAACGAGCTGAATATCTTCTATTGTAGATTTGACACCTCTGACCAGACACCTCACACCCACCCGGATCATCTCCCTACACAGCCATCAACACCTCCAGCCATCTCCCTCTCACCCCCTGCACTTCAGATCAGTGAGGATAATGGGCATCAGATCCTCAGTAAACAGCCATCAACACCTCCAGCCATCTCCTTCTCCACCCCGGCACTTCAGATCAGTGAAGATAATGTGCGTCAGATCTTCAGTAAACAGAGGAGACGAAAAGCACCAGGTCCAGATGGTGTTTCACCAGCCTGTCTGAAAACTTGTGCGGACCAACTGGCTCCCATTTTCACACAGATCTTCAACAGATCACTGGAACAGCGCAAAGTTCCATCCTGCTTCAAACGCTCCACCATCATCCCAATACCAAAGAAACCAAAGATCACAGGACTCAATGACTACAGACCTGTTGCCTTAACATCTGTGGCCATGAAGTCATTCGAAAGACTGGTGCTAGCTTATCTGAAGGACATCACTGGACCTTTGCTGGACCCCCTGCAGTTTGCCTATAGAGCAAACCGGTCTGTGGATGATGCAGTCAACATGGGACTGCATTATATCCTAGAACATCTGGACAAACCAGGGAACTACGCAAGGATACTGTTTGTGGACTTCAGTTCTGCCTTTAACACCATCGTCCCATCACTGCTCGAGAACAAACTGACCCAGCTGTCTGTCCCTAGCTCTGTCTGTCAATGGATCACCAGCTTTCTGACAGATAGACAACAGCTAGTCAGAATGGGCAAAATCACATCCGACAGCCGCACCATCAGCACTGGTGCCCCCCAGGGATGTGTTCTCTCCCCACTGCTCTTCTCCCTGTACACAAACGACTGCACTGCAAAAGACCCCTCCATTAAGCTCTTGAAGTTTGCGGATGACACTACTGTTATCGGCCTCATCCGGAACGGTGACGAGTCTGCATACAGACAGGAGGTGGAGCGGCTGGCTTTATGGTGCAGATACAACAACCTGGAGCTGAACACGCTCAAAACAGTGGAGATGATAGTGGACTTTAGGAGAAACCCCCCTGCACTCCCCCCACTCACCATCATGAACAGCACTGTGGCTGCAGTAGAGTCATTCAGGTTCCTGGGCACCACCATCTCTCAGGATCTGAAGTGGGACATTCACATAGACTCCATTGTAAAGAAAGCCCAGCAGAGACTGTACTTCCTTCGTCAGCTGAGAAAGTTCAACCTGCCACAGGCGCTGCTCGTACAGTTCTACTCAGCTGTCATCCAATCCATCCTTTGCACTTCAATCACCGTCTGGTTCAGCTCAGCTGCCAAAACCGACCTCCGTAGACTACAGCGAATAGTCCGGACTGCTGAACGAATCACTGGCACTACCCTTCCTACACTTCAAGAACTGTACTCTTCCAGAGTGAGTAAAAGGGCTCGTAAAATCACTCTGGACGCCTCACACCCAGCACACTACCTGTTCGAACTGTTACCGTCTGGTCGGCGCTACAGAGCACCAAGCACAAAAACAGATAGACACAGGAAAAGTTTCTTTCCTCAGGCCATCTACCTCATGAACAGTTAAATATTCCCCTACTGTGCAATAAACGTGCAATACTTTCTCATACGCACTTGTACACAGCACCTTATAACCTGTATATTTACAACATATCTGTACATACATTCAACATCCAGATCTTTTTGACTAACTGCATCTCTGTTTAATGTTTATTGCCTTTTCTTTTCTTGTATTTAATTTTGTGTTGTCACTCGTCACTTTATGTACACTGAAGGCTTCTGTTGCCAAAACAAATTCCTTGTGTGTGTGAAGCACACTTGGCAATAAAACTGATTCTGATTCTGATTCTGATTCTGATCAAAATTAAAGGGGACTGAGGCGATCATTTGTTAGTGTACAGTTCAAAAGCAAATCACAAAACTTTTAGGGGGGCTGGATATAGGAGGCTAAAACGACAGCCAAGCTGTTTTATAATTTTACCTGAACGCTTCTGCGATACATCATTTAGTTGACTTGTCGACCTCTTCGAAAAACTCTCACAAAATTTTCTTACAGCTGCTGCGGTCATTGGGAGATGAAGAATAGCACTATTTAAAATTCAATGAAAAACTGTACAAAAGCAAGCACATCCCTCTGCTCAACCATTCAACCAAGGCGGCAACGCCAAAGCAATTTAAATTAAAATTTATTCAATTAAAAAGGCTGACACAAAGCGTGTAACGTTTCGAGCCACACGGCGGATTTAAAATTCACCAATTGCAACAAGATGCGAGTAAAAAAAAAAGAAAAATTCGGATATAGCCTATTAAATTATGGAAGTCTAATCAGCAAAACAAGTGAGTATACTGAGGGTATACACAATTATTGATCCTCAGAAGTCATAATACCCAAACAGCTTAAAGAAAAAAGTAGGCATACGTAGTATACATGCGTATAGCCCCAACTACACCACTGCTGGAGTAATAAGGAAACTTACTGTTAACCAGGTAACAGTTTTTTACTAAGTAGTAGTATTTTTACAGTCTTTTTTGTTTAAATAGTGGCCAATTTAATTTTAAATTACACTTGAAATCACCTATACACCCATGTGAATTTAAGTTATTTGGAGTACACCTATTTGCCAGTGACACCTAATGAAGTGCACTTAACAGAAATCTGCTATTAAGTAGTGTTTGCCAGCGTAAAAATATTCATTCAAAATACATTATTAATATACTTGATTAAAAATGTCCTGTGTTGATGGTGTATTTATATTCAAAATATGTTTTAATATGTATCAGCACCAAAACTTGATAGAGTGTGTAAGTTTCCATATTTTCACTTGAATAAAATATTAATTTTGATCAAAACAGAATAATGTATGTGTCTGTGAGCCTTGCATGAAGGATAGAGTGTTATAACCTTGATGTTAGGGAGATTTCAGATTGAAATGTGATTTGGGAGCGTGTGACTGAGTGGAGCAAGTTCAGATTATCTTTTTATTAATTTAAGTTAGCTTATAATATACATTACATTTTAGTTTTTTAACTTATTCATATTAATATTTAACTTTAAATAAATATTGCTGCTGCCAGTTATCATTTATTGTTTTGTTTGTCATTTTAATGTTGAGGAAAAAAAATGAAGCAGTGTATATATGTATATACACGTGTATATATATACACGTTTATGTACTATATACAAAGTATAGCATATACAGCTTTTTACAATACTTTTTCCTGGTGTCATTTTATTTTTCTACACAAAACTTCATTTCTAAACTAATTAGTTTTTTCTTTGTATAAGTGGACTTAAATGATACTGAAATTTAAAAAAAATGTTGAAATGAGATTTCTGAGAAAAATCAAACACTCCATTTGTTTTGAACTGCAATCTTACAAGCTTGCTTGTTGGCTTGTTATATTACAGGTTGTTGGAACAATACCTAAAATTATATGAAATGATTTGCCGTTTTGAAGGGTAAACATTATGACTGAAGCTTGAATTTAATTGTTAACAGCAACACTTACTGTATTGATATTCTAAAAATATATACACTTGATAATGTTTTTGTTGGTACAGTACAGCCTGTCATCTATACCAGTACTTTTCATAAATACTTTTCAGGTTTGGCACTTTCAAATCTTGACACCCTACATTTTATATTGACAAATTGTTTTTAAAATAGGAGTTATTAATTCTTTAGTGCCTATTGATTCAGTTGTTTTTTTTAAAGAGCCCCTATTATGCATTAAAAAAGGTCATATTTTGGTTTTGGGGGTATCCAACGACAGGCTGATATGCATGCAAGGTCAAAAACACTTTAATTGTCTTGTAATATGCATTTATTTTTACCTTATTATCTCAATGACTACCATATGATTTGTTTAGTGATTAATTTGTTCCTAAACCTCTCCTTAGCATGATACTAATCTACGCTGATTGGTCACATGACCCTGTCTGTTGGTCGGCTGCTTAAGCCTGATGCACAGAGAGAAATGTCCACTATGGCTTATCAACAACTTTAAAGTAGCCAGAGCGCATAGTATATGAGTGAGCCCAATGCAGGGGTGCATTAAAGCAATGCAGTTAAACACCAGCATATTGCTCCATTCTTAACCATGACACACATTCAGTATTAATCCACACAGTGGCAAAAGCTGAACTATTTTAAAAACTTGAAGCTTCGTGTTTTCATTGTGGTTTTAGACACGATATGAGAATATAAAGAGTTAATCAGATACATTACAAGCCGCGTGGAGTGGTTACAAGTAACAAAACATAATTAAATTCATAATTTGCAAGTTCGAGAAAACAAGGAGGCAACCATTTTAATCGTACTCAAGTTACATACACTTATGAAATGGAGGAAGGAACTAGTCCATGAACTGCACTGTAAAGTTCCTGTCAAGCTCTGACAAAGTCCCATACATCAATAGTCTTTTCTGATCCTTCCTTTAACAATCAGCCGAAGAGTCTCCTGTTATAAGCATGTAGATTGCTGAAGCACTCATCAGAAAGGTATTTTTTGCAAAAATAAACTTCAACCACTGACTCTTCACAGGCTCATCGTTGGGTAGGGAAAATAACACTAACTTTCCCTCACACTTCAGAACACAGCGTCTACGTGACATGATTCAACTGGAATCTGCTACAGTGTTTGTCTTCCTCTTTTTCTTTCTACAGTGTTTGTGGATGGGGTTTTCATTTTCTCGGGTCTGCACATGCAACAAATGGGCGGGGCTTGAGTTCTGTTTCGACAACACAGCTAAAACATGGCACACTTTCAGATTTTATCTGGATATTTCACTTCACTTAGAGCTGTGTTACACACTACATGGAAGGTCATTTTTAAAAACTCATAATAGGGGCTCTTTAATAAATATGTACATAGTGACTTTAGTTATCATTTAAGTTCACTGTACTGTGATTAAAATCCAAGGCAAGCACCTTGCATGTACATTATGTATATGACCTATTTTTTAGTGACATTCAGTATGGAATTTGACTGTGATTCATATTAAGTAGGCCATTTCAAACCAATCGCTTATACAGATTGTTGTGTTTGGACATTTACCGTTACTCCAGTTAATGGTCTGTTACCGAATGTTCATTTTAGCATAAATCAAAGAAATTGTGGTCTACATCCCTATTGAAACACGTTGTGTGCTCTGATGCATCAAATTTGACCACTTCCGCAATCCTAGTACAAATTACTAATGTGTTTTGTAAAATAATAGGTTGTGTTCAGTACTAGTTAACTCAATTCCATAAAAAAAATCAGTATAATGGATTGAAATTTCTTGTATGCATATAATGTGGTGTTTTAAACAATCCAAAGAGTTAATAGTGTATTGCATTGTGTTACATAATTCATTCATAAATCTGCATAGTATGTGGGCTTTTTAGCAAATCCCTGTCCTCTATTTGAGTTTTTTTTTTCTTTCAACACTTCTATTAACATATGCAGAATAATTGTTCCTGCTGCCAGCAGATATACCATCAACACAAACAAAAACGAACATTACTATATTTAATGCTCATTAGCATGGTGTGAATACAACCTCTTAGCGCTGCTCTGAATAAAAGAAAAAGCTCCATTGTGGCTATATAGGGCAGTGTTGTGGGTTTGTATGTTATAATGCAGACAGCATATTAATTATGTTGTACTTCAAGCTCTGTGTTGTGTTGTAGCCATTTGGAATCGAGAAATAAAATCCTGTGTCAAGCATGCAAATTGCTGATTAAAACCACTTTATAAGGAAGTGTGCATACATCAATTATCTACTGTGTTAAATATAGCTGTTATTAATGTACTTCAAAAAGGGTCACAGATGCTGCACAAATTAGCCCTTATGTCAATTAAAGTTTGGGGGTATTTCTCATTTGCGTCATGTCATAAATTAGATGCATATTAAAGTAGACGCCTCACGATCTAAATCAATTAATCACTCATCTGTTGCTTATAATCAATGTGCAGTGTTGAACAATCCCTCATTCTGACCACATTTCATTGCTGTATGTGTCCCACTTTCTGGCAGGTCATTTATAAAAAAAGTTGTCAATGACAAGTAATGCTACTTTTTGTTATTAACACAAAAATGTTTCTACAGAACAAAACAAGCAGTTTAATTGCATGCTGTCAGTGTTTGCAGCCTCCAGTTTCCTCTCAGGCTGAAAATAAATATTTCTAAGAATTATTCAAGAAAGTTGGTTATTGAATAACCTCAAGTTGTATTACCTGGAGCACTATGAAAGAACATTTCAGAGTTACTTTCAAAAACATTTCCTGTGGTGTGTGATAAAGTGCTTGAATAGGACGCACAATACAAAAAAAATGTATCTCATCATTTTTGCGATTTATTATTTTTTTAGATGACAAAAAATTTACAATTTTGCTAAGAATGTAACTCACTTAATACTTCATATATGATAAATATGAAGTATAAATATGAAGAGATATATCTCATATGCGCTATATTGCGGTAGCTTACTATGGTGAGGGAGGTGAGCACAAGTAATTAAAACACTCCAACTACTTAAAAATGCAGAAACTCTGCACATTTCACTGTGTGTGTGTTTGGTGGACAGTCTTTCTCTGACATTGAAGTTACAGCAGAAGCATTGTTATTGAGAAAATAAAAGAAACTCCATTTGGAGTTCGGAATGATTGATTTGGGAAACGCCAAATCAACAAACTATGTTTGTAACGACGGAACTTGCAACTTTAGTTAGCTAACAATGGATTTCAGAAACACACCCCAGAGTGGATTTGTCACCCAAAAAATTATTTAGTTGATTGTTCAAACTACTTATTTAAAATTAGTAGAAACAACACATTTCTTATTTTTTGGGGTAACAATTTAATTGTTTTATGTTCAATCCACTTACATTTGTAAAAATGATTAAGTTAACTTAAACAATTTATGTAGTAATGTGAAGTAATTGAGTGGAACCCAGCATTTTTTTACAGTGTAGGCTACAGGCAGTATATATAATCATTATTGCAAAATAAATTGTAAACCATAATATTTTTTATTCTATATATACTGCATCATATAAATAAGTGGGTGTGGCTTACTCACGGCAGTGTTTGTGAACCTGTGATTTAGATAAACTGTATGGATTATTACAGTAATTATAATCATAGTTATTTGGCTTATCAGCTGAAAACTGCGAATGTGAGTACAGAATAACTCTGTGTACAATAACATTCCTCAGTTAAACAGTAAGTCACTTGTGTGACTCTGCCAACTAACAATTTCCCCATCGATCCTAATGCCTGACTCACATGAGAGTCCTTTAAAGGGCACCTATGGTGAAAAATCTACTTTTCAAGCTGTTTGGACATACATGTGTGTAGGTATAGTGTATAGACCGTCATATTGGGGTGATATAAACACACTCAGTGCTTTTTTTTTCAATTTAACAACATAAAAACGGTGGACCAATTGGAGCGGTTTTGAGATCGACCGCAACTTGACGTAGGAGTGCAGTCCCCCCGCCCACCAATATTGATTGACAGGTGGCTATTACCATCTCCTCAGTATGTTGTTTCACGTCCACCATTTTCAGCATGTCAAGCGAGTCAAAGCGACGTCACCAAAGAAACACCCTTGCTCTATTTTTAGATGTAAGGCTCATTGGGCTCAACACTTACCACGTTATTGCTCTCCTCGCCGCCAGTGTTTGTATGTTTTGGTGTGTTTGCATACATGTATACTTTTCATTGTTTCTTCCTTAAACTTCAGCAGTTTGCATTTCCCGCGGTCACAGAAGCTCCCTGTCATCTTAACTAGGTGCAGCTAGAAAGTGCGAGCGCGCTGCCTCACGTGCTCGTCCCTCCATTGGAAATAACAAACTTCCGTTCATCCGTTGCTGCGGATGAAAGTGAGGACTGGGGCGTTCGCTTACTATTCTGCCGCCTAGGTCGGCCGCCTAGCCTCTACGGACACGCTGGCTCTGCTCAGGATACTTCATATTTCTGCCGCGCCACAGAGCATTATCTGAATTGTTTCATTTTAAATAACATGCGAATGTGCGCGTCTGGTGTGCCGAGTCATGGCTCTGAGCGGCGCGTGCCGTGTATGACGCCCTTTAGTTATAGCCTCAAGCAGGTCAACCAGAAGCGCCACGCAGCGGCATGCTTTTTTGAATTCTAAACTAAAGTTTTTATCAGGTGACACACACCGACGCTGCAAGTGTGCGATACTTTCAACTGTCATGTGAGTGCCGTGTCGCGGTGCATCCGGTGTGTGATGCCCTTCAGTCAAAGTTAATTCAGTGTGCTTTATTTGTCTCGGTGTAGGCTACAAGCTTGGAGCATTAAACTAGCACACAGTTGGCTGTAAAACTATACAAAGACACTTCGGACGGGAAGTCGAAACTAATTTTCATGTGAAGCAACACGCCCCTAAAATGACACTTTTTAACACATCATAATAAAAAAATCTAAATTGTGTTTTGAACTGAACCTAAACTGGCACACTTAGAAGAACCATAATATTAATATTACATCTTAAAAAAGGGGTAAAATAGGTACCCTTTAAAGCTTATATTGGGAAAAATTTTGATAAAATACAAGATTTTTGATCATACCACCCACCCATAAGCATTACAATAGCTGTTTTTATCCAAAGATGCTAATTAAATTTATGAAGAAAACAGGATTATTGCATAAAAAATGTGCAAATAAAGCAGCGTTTCCATCCAATGAGTCAAAGAGAACAAAATCGGCACTTTCTGATTAACTGGTGCCAAATATCAAAAGTAAAAACAGAATTTGGTGGGGTAGGAGAAGATGCGTGAATCTTTTCTTTTTTTAATAAATATATTGCACCTCAGAAGACAAATGCCAACACGCAATGCAACATGTAGTGGCGTTTGAAGGCATGAGACGCAGACCACAGATGCTCTTGATTCTGGAGGTAATTAATGATATAATAACATACTGAAATGGTTAAGATGTTTTAAAATGACAAAAACTACATTTCAGATGTTTTACAGTGTGCTCAGCCTGCTGATTTGTTCATTCATACACATTTTTTTCATCACATGATCTCTTATTACAAAATCACATTACTTTTTATTTTAGTGCGCGTACTGGAATTTGTCCTACTTAGTTATGCACATATATTTTTTTTATGCGCATTTTCTTAATTTTTGTGCATGAATGTCGTTTCTGTCAACTGTTTTTTATGCACATATCCAAAATGCTCATAAAAATAGGTGGATGAAACATCGCTAATGATGAACTTTACTCCAAACATTTCTCATTCACGTTTCTTATTTACATATTAATATTAGCGATGCGCAGTATTTATGTGACCATATTGATATCAGGAGATAAATGTAGTTTTCTTATTATTATCGGTCTAATAAAAAAATTGTGCTATATCTTTAAGCTAAAATAAATTAGGTATTTATTTCCGTAGTTTGACCCATTTCACATGCTTGTTTCACACCAATGTTTTAGTATTTCAGTGTTTTTTTATATTTTTTGGTCAATGTTAAGTCACCTGGTTACTTTATTTATGTTTTTTTTATTGTCAGGCAGTAGAATTTCTTTATATAAAAGAAAGTTGGCCATAAAAAAAGAATAGTTGATCAATAAAGTTCATCCCTTCAAGCTTTTTCTGAAGTTAAGTTTTTGAAATTAAATCAGTTGTTCACTATGCGTTCGCCTTTTATTTTTGCAATCATGCAGACAAAATTATTATCTCTCTCTCTTTCTCTACTATCAGCATCCAAATCTAAAGCGTTATCGATAGAAGTCAAATTTTAAGTTCAGTTCATCCCTAATGTATTCATATTTATCACAACTTCAATACTTACCTGAACCACCCCATGACCCCACTGTTACTTTTATTAATAATCAACAGCCTCCATCTGTCCCGATTGTTTTGGTCCATTTCAATTAGAGCGTGTTTGATTGCTTCTTTCATAGCAGACCGCATCCGAGAGGATTACAATTAAACTTGTCAGTCAAGAGCCAAACAGCTTTGTTTACTGAGATTAACATTAGCCCTCTGTCTGATCCTGAGTTAGACCAACAATTCTGAAAGTGTATCTGTGCTTGTGGGTGTCACGGAGGCTTAAACGGCATTAAGCAGAGTATCGGGCCAAAAGCTGGAGGGAGAGAAGCGGACCTGACAAGTGCCCAAGTGTAAGGTATTAGTAACATGCTCAGAATACTTCTCTCTTTTACACAAATGAATGAGCTGCATACTTTAAACAGCTGTTCTTGTGACTCACATTGACATGCAGTGCTTGACTGGATGGGTTGCTATGAGAGCGATCGCTGTGTGCTTCCACAACATGTGATCATTGATTTGGTCAAGAGAAACTGCTTGTGTATGCTTAGTTGATTATTGCAAAGGGAAGATATTAGCACATAGTTTTATTTCTTGGGAAAAATATGGTTTGTCAGGAAAAAAAAAAGGTCACTTGTCTGAAATTATAAATGTGAATAGTAAACGTAAACAGATTGCAATACTCTTATGTAGTTAAAGCAACAAAATAAAATTGCTTTAGGTAAGGGAAAATGTACATCAAGATGGTTGTTATTGCAAAGTAAACTGATAGTGTGACCCTCAGTGTAGGAAGAAGTCTTTTTGTTTTAACCTTATTGATTGATTTGCGCAATTTGACTTGATCACACAGCTTCTGTTGTGATCTATTTGGAACTAAAGGGCATTTTTGTGTGTGTGTGTGTGTGTGTGTGTGTGTGTGTGTGTGTGTGTGTGTTATGGTTGTATGTATCTTAGGGCTGCACAATATATTGTTTTAGCATTAATATTGCAATGTGCGAATATGCAATAGTCACATCGCAGGATCTGCAATGTTGAGTTGTGATTATAATGACCATGGAACCACATTTCAGAACAAGATTTGTAGAGTCGTCGCACATTTGAATCCTAACTGAGAAAGATTTTCATTTGGATGTAATTTAAGCAACTGTGACTAAGATACCAAGTGAATATAAATCAAGATATGTTGGTTTTAAGTTTAGAGATTTAACAAAGATTAAATTGTATTTATTTATACAATAAAGACATTCATTCATTCATTTTCTTCTCGACTTAGTCCTTTTATTAATCTGGGGTCGCCACAGCGGAATGAACCACCAACTTATCCAGCATATGTTGCAGCAGATGCCCTTTGAGCTGCAACCCATTTTTTGGGAAACGTCCATTCACTGACATACACTACGGACAATTTAGCCTACCCAATTCAGCTATACCACATGTCTTTGGACTTGTGGGGAAAACCAGAGCACCTGGAGGAAACCCACGCAAATGCAGGGAGAACATGCAAACTCCACACAAAAACAGCAACTGACCCAGCCGAGGCTCGAACCAGCAACCTTTTTGCTGTGAGGCGACAGCTACTGCGTCACCTACAATGAAGACAATACAATGTTATTTTATTAATGTAGAATTTATGTTCTTAGACTCCACAAAAAAAACATAAAACACAAAACCATGAAAACATTTTAGCTTTGTTCTGTTGTCTTCATCTATGCTTGCAAATTGTTTATAATTTTTATGAAGATGTGTGAATTCTTTACACGTACAGTTATTTAGGTCATATTTTGTGAAACTATATTCATATCGCAATGTATATTGCAGAAAAACAAAATATTGCAATGTCCAATATTTTTTTCCAATATCATGCAGCCCTGATATATCATATTTTATAATACTGGTGAAGTGATTCTTAGTGCAGTTGTGGAGATGAATTCCATGAGTTCATATTCCCACATAGACACTGCAGATGTCACACATGCTTTGTACAAAACTGCAACAATGAGAACATGCAGGCATCATATTTACAGTGTTTTTGCATTTTAACACTTGCAGATACTAAGATGTTAAGCACTAATTAACATTTTTGTCTTCATATTCTATGACATTTATGTGTTATGTAGCTAACAAAGTGTTTATGAACAGATTATGTTGTTTCCGTTAATGTACAAATGTAAAAATAAACAGAAAGAGCATGAACAATGAAAAATCCAATATCAGTCATTGTCATTTATGAGACATGCTCATAAATTCAAACCTTTCTAATATCAGCAGAGCAATATATTATTATTTATCCCTATAAAAATACATTTTTCTTTTTCTTTTTTCTTTTTTTGGCTCGTCATTTGATATTCAGTTACAATTCCTGGTCCTGAAGTAAAACGACAGCTTTGAAACAGCACATCTTGTTTCCAGCCCTACCTGTCAGTGCTGTCTCTTCGTCAGACTGTTAGCTGTTTCAACAACAGAACGCAAGAAAAGATTTCATTTGCGTGCACAAAGCCAAACTCGATGAAAAGACGTCAGCCCACCAGAATTCGTTTCTTGTTTGTTTACAGCCCACAGCAGATCTTAGTCTAACTGCACTTCTAGCTAAAGGCGCCTGGCACATATATCTGCTGCCATGAAACCTGATTCCTCATTTACAGTGAAATAAAGAATAAGGTCACCGCCGCGTCCATTAATGCTTATCTTTTTTTTTTCTCACAGCTCATACGTAGCGGCGGCCCCTTTTTTGGAGCCCAGTCTCCTGCTCGCCAGCAGTAATTTATTGTCAGGGGTATAAATAGCATGGCAGGATTGTTGAGGCAGGTGGTCTAATCTGCAAACTCAGCTCACTTATCCTGCTGTGCTGCAGAGGTTGCCGGTAGTCTCTGTGACTCCAGCAAAAGCCGGGGAAAGTAGTCCACAGGAAGCGGGCCATTCTTGCTTGCTGGCTGTGTTTTTGAAAAATACACACTGGCTTCTTAACTTACTCTACTGAGTTACTTTGGAAGCCATTATTCAGTCTGCTGCTATTCCCATGTTTTAGTCTACCATTTTTGCCAACATACATTAGTCCATGACTGTGCATCAATATATTTGAGGTTCTTTCTAAATTATTCAGACCTTTCCGACTAGTCCAGACCCATTCATTTGTACAGTCTAAGAATACGCCACACCTGCATTTCAAAATTGTAAGCCTTCTAAATCCAAATGTGATAATTGGTTGTTCGCTGATACAGTTTAGTGGCTACTGATGAGTTGTCAGTTTGTCTGTGCTAACTCTCAGTTGGTGTAGTCACCGTTAATTAATTGGCATGCCTGTTGTCTACCTGAGTCTCACTTTGAAGTTGTTACTATTGATTTAACAGATGTGTGAATGACAAAATTGGAGCACGGTCCACGGATGGTTTTGAGCAGCAAAGCAACTGTTCAAAGATACTGCACGCTCATTGAAGACACAAACAACATCTGCAACTCGTTTTACCTTCAGAACGCATTTCTGAGTAAATCAGAATGCTCTATAAGGAATGTTTTTTTTCTTTTCTTCCCAGTGATAGTGGAGGCCAGTAAAAAACAACCTATTTTCTATAAAAAATTAAAGGGATAGTTCACTGAAAGTTTACATTTTCTTGCGATTTACTTATACTCAAATGGTTCTGTATGAATTAAAGATGTTCTAAAGAATGTTGGAAAAATATGTAGTCTATGCATGGGCTGGTATAAGATTCTGATGACATAATAACCTTGGATAAAATATGTAAGGGTAAAAAACAACAACTTTTTTCCTCTTTGACCAAAATATATTTTATTTTTTAAAAGATTTAGATGAATTCAGATGAATAACTGCTGTCTTCATTAGTTTCGAAAACACAAATTTCTTTACAATGTAAAACAGCATCTTTGGATATTTTTTCTGCTGGAGATACTGTTGTCCCCCCCCCAAAAAAAAATCTTACACATACCTTAGGAATGGTATTACAGAAATTTTTGGCGGTTTTAAAACCTAGACTTTTCCAAACCACGGTATACCTTGAAAACGGTTATCATTCCATGCCTAATGTAGTCTATGGCTGTTTTTTTTTTATATTCTTCAGAATATCTTTCTTGGTGTTCATTCATTTGTTCATTTTCCTTTGGCTTAGACGCTTTATTAATCTGAGGTTGCCACAGTGGAATAAACCGCCAACTTATCCAGCATATGTTTTACACAGGGTATGCCCTTTCAGCTGCAACCCAGAACTGGGAAACATCCATACACACATACGCTACGGCCAGTTTAGTTTATATATATATATA